>JACEFZ010025872.1:7500-20000 GCA_014155875.1 Cepaea nemoralis
AACGCCCCGCCAGTTCGGATGACAAACACAAGGCGTATCCAGATTCGTATGGGAGTGGGTGCATTGTCTGCTCTGATGAGACGTAATATGATTACATTTTTTGCACGACGAATATAGCTGTGAATGTCTCTGTAGTGGGCTTCCTTCTTAATGGTCAAGATGTTGGTCCTCTTTTCATTTAAGTTTATAGAATGATTCGTATGTTCGTGTGTTGTTCCCTCATTTGACATCGTGTTTCTTTTCACGTTTCTTGTTATGCCACAATATGTCAGTTCCCACCGCAATATTACTCTTCGGTTGGCATTCGATGCATCTAGAGCTTTTTGTCTTTTCATTGTCAGTTGTTTGTCACCGTTGAGGGCTCACGGAATTGAAAATTCACCACTGTGGAATACAAACTGTTGCCAGTAACAACTTGTATTGTTTATGCCGATGCTGCATTGTTTAGGGCCTGCAATTCTTCTGAATATTTGTAGAAAAATATCCCAGTTGTGCTCTCGGTTGCATAAAATTAAATCATTCCTTTCTCCAATAATCCTCTTCCTCTTTCAACACATGCTCCTCACATTTTCCATTAACTTTTATCAATATTTAATAGCGAGGACTGGATTAGTATCTTGACGTCAGACAATTTGAATATAGTATTGTCAGCTGCCAACTGTCCTTTAATTTTAGCCCACACAAGTTCTATAGGGTTAAAATGAGAATGGTACGGCGGAAGTCTCAAGCACCCATGACGATGCTCTTCTATCAACTTGTCGATTTGATATTTCTTGCTATTTGGCGTCTGTTTTACAAGGGACAACAATTCTAGCTAGAAATAAGTTTCTGGAAATGGTATGTTTTCCATTCGGAGCCATATCTTTATTCCTCCCTTTGTGCTCTATGCTGTAGGTGTTTTGTCTTCTTGGGCAATAACATTGATATCATGCATTATCCATAATTGGACACGACGGTCTATCTAGGGATGGAAGCACAGTATTCTCGAGCCAATCTCTAAGTACTTTACCATTCATCTTATTATGATAATCCCTATTGTCTGTATGCCTTGATACGAACACGAGCCCAGCATTCTGTTGTAAGCCATTATGCGTATTACCAGCATGGGCCATGACCAAAAGCTGTCCTATATTACTGGCACATATCGCTTTATCTGTCCATTCACTGATTGCCATTCCTTATCACTTTTGTGGTGCGCATTGATCCACATTTCATCCAATACACTATGCCATAAATTTCTTTGCGCATTTCCCTTATTCACGTAGGTGTCAACAGCTTCCCTGGGGTGAAGGAACAGGCTATCACACTTATCTATGAATATATATATATATATATATAATATATATATATATATATATATATATATATATATATATATATATATATATATATATATATATATCGGGATGACTTCAGATCTGGGACTGGGACAATTTTGTCTACGACCCAACCAGTCTTCGGATACCTATCTCTCTCACAACCGACCAAGGGACGTTACCCTTTCAAACCTCATCCTGTGAAGTTGGAACTGCGACTGACTGACTGACCTCATCCTGAACATATGATGCAACTCTGGTATCTACAAACTCAATAACAAATGTATTGTACAAAAGAGTGCAGATAATGTGGTTGTAGTGCATATATGTCTGGTGTGATTTAATAGCTACAAGACAGATTCAGCGGAGGCTGCCACTAGAAGGATGTCGTCATAGTACCCATGTCAACGTATCACACCACATAGGTATGTTGCTTAGCTCTTAGCCTTTCGTTGTAGGTCCTCAGTCTTGGACCAGATATCACCTCCTCGGAGTTGACAGCAAGTCAGGATAATGACACAAGCACACTTGAGCATGTGTCTAAATAATACTCTGAATGTCCATCCTCATCCGATCACGTAGATGCTTCCACAATAGGTCTATAATTACAGTAGCACAGTTCCTAAATTACTGATTATCAAAGCACAATGTCCAGTGCTAAATTTCTTACAACATTGTTCATGGCTAGAGTCACAATAGCCTAAAGTCTCTGGATAGATTCACACTCATAGCACAGTTTCTCATGAATCAAGTGTTACTTCATATATCACACAGTTGTTTGGTAGTCGGGTAGGTAATCAGGGTGGCACAGCTGGACGATTACACAAATAATACTTGCCCAGCAGCCTTCGTTTATAAATGGTGGATGACTTATCCTGGAACTGCTCTGAGGGATAGACGATTGACCGCGAGATGGTAGTAGGATCACCTCAAGTCAGCTGGTGTGTCCAGACTGCTGATGTTGACACAGAACGATGGTTTTACTAACCGTTCATCACTCCTCTCCGGAAGGTAGAATCTGGCAAAATGACAAAGACAACCCTCGGTGAGATTTACATGGCCATGACCTACCATATGTGGATACTGTAGCCTGTACTCATGAGTGAATCACCTCCCTACAATGTGTTGTGGTTCAATTACAAGCCATGCCTCACGGACAGAGGAAGAATAAGATCCGGGGTCCGACAAGCAGCCCAATAGACCATCTGTTTTCCTTGACTGGGGATAGAATGAACCCACGGTAATTGGTCATTAGTGTCTGTGCCCCAGTTCCAAAGAGGAAGCCTTCTAATGACATACAGGGTTAGCGGGTCTACAGTACCCATAGGCAGAATGGTCCTGAAGGATGGCCGTTGGCAAAACCCCCTTCCAGCTCTTCCCAGGTAGTTCTGCTGTCTTCAGTTCCACACCAATGTAAACATCAGAACATGTCCGCCATATCATTTCTCTTTCTTTCCCCTCCCCGTTGTCCTCCTCACAGAAAACCACTATAGATTAAGAGGTAGTCCTTTAAGGAACTTAAAACATAATGTGTATGGGGAAAGGGAAAGAAAAACCAGTGGTCGCCCCACCTAAAGATGCGAGCCTCGACACACGCGGGATCGATCAGATGACCTCCGATTCGATAGAGAACATTCCCACGAGATTCGTCTTGTCCGGCCGATTCGCCCGATATCTTACACGGTAAATTTAGTACGCTTCACCGACTCCGCTTTTGTAGACTACGCCGGAGGTTAAAGGGACCCCGTAGTGCCCATAATTACTATGACTCAGGCCAATCCTATCCCCCCCCCCCCCCCCCCAAACAATTTCTTGTCAGGCGACATACGCAGTCAATACCTGCACTTTTTTCAGCAGTTCAGATTATTTTACGCTGGCCGAAATTTGGGCATGTCAAAAAGGCCTGTGCATGCAATATGCAAATCGGGTGCTTAGATTTCGACACGACTGATCTAAGAATGGTAGCATTCTACCTTTTTTTCTGTTAGGTAGTTTTAAGTATGGGACCCTGCTCAACCTAGGGACAACGTCTACAGTCGTCAAACCAATGATGCAATGGGACCCCAATTTTCCTTTTAAAGGTAACCACACAGAACCTCCTGCTAGCCGGCCAAATCATCAACCCGATCTTTCCGGTTCACAGTCAAACGACTGCGACTGCGCGACCAGAAACTAGAATTCCGGTACACACATCTCTCGAATCTTCCCGACACAAGGGCGTAATCCTCCACCCCCTTAGGGTAAGGATTACGGGGGTTTATCTTCTTTGACCACAAAAGTTGCTGTAGGCCGAGAGATATTGTGAGTCGGGGAAATTCCACATCTCCTGGTCGAATTTCCAGTATTCTTGACAGTAGGTTTTGCTACTCATGGCCCCAAATGCGGTTGCTCGCAAAGAATAGTTCTCCCGCCCTTGTATTTTC
Source organism: Cepaea nemoralis (assembly GCA_014155875.1). Taxonomy (NCBI): domain Eukaryota; kingdom Metazoa; phylum Mollusca; class Gastropoda; order Stylommatophora; family Helicidae; genus Cepaea; species Cepaea nemoralis. The sequence goes on from JACEFZ010025872.1 coordinate 11,240, forward strand.
TAAAAGTGAAGATTGTCCTTAAAATTTTCCCAAAGTTTTTTGGATAGCTCTATGTTATTGTTCTTTCTCAACCAAACCCAAGTTTTCGTACAGTCACTGTTCTTTGGCATCCAGCATTTTTATAATGCTGGATAATCGGATATAAAATCCTAATTTTTTAAAATTTTAGGAATCTCCGTGGCGAAGTGATCAAGCCTTTTGACTCGGGCTCTAAAGGTTGTGGGTTCGATTCCGGGCCGCATCCTTCGGTTCACGAGTTAAATTTTTCGGAGACTTCTGTGGGTCGTCGCTAGAGCTGCGGAGTTCGTGCTTTGTGCGATGCTTTCCGCGCTGCGGAAAGAGACCGAGCCATATGAGATAGAACCCGGTGCAATGAAGTCGACCATGTCGACTTTTAAGCTATTTTTTTTAAAGCTTTTTTAATGCTGCCTTATGGCATCTTGTCAAAGCTGTCTACAGTAACCTTTCTACCTACCGTTTGATTATGCGTGGTGGTTTAATTCCAGATTCTTGCCCCCATCGACGAAATGCCCGTTTACTCAAACCCAATGCAGTACTGTTTTTTTTTCGGAATTTGTAATAGTATAAAACAGTTTTCTGCGATCAGCTTATTGAAAAAAGTATATGTAAAATTTTCATAGCGATGCTTTGACTGTATACAAAATTTCGCATTCAACCCCATGAAAAATATTCACACATTCAATGTTAGCGATAAGTGATAAGATTTAAACAAAAAAAAAACAAAAAAAAAACAACAACAAACAACAAAAAAAAAAACACACCAAACAAACAGACAAACATATTAATCAGGTTTCATGAAATACCCACATTTTGAGACACCTCTGAACAGTCCCAGTGTAAACAACGCAGGGTTCTTGGCATACGTGAAACACGTAAAATATTCATCATTGAACGCTGATTGTCTGGCTACGCTGTAATACATTTAAAATTATGAACTTCATCTCTGACCCGTAAATTATATACCGCATATAAACAAACTGAAATCTGCTGTAAAATGTCTAGAACAAAATAATTTTTGTTGGGTGGACATAATGATAAGATGATATTCTAAATCTCATCATTTTCCTTCAGTTGGTTACTGAGATATGGAATTTTATATTGGGGCAAACAAAAGTAAACACACTATAGCTTTTAACTGTCTGCATTCTCCAATGCTTGTTATGAATTTGGTTTAAGAATTAGTAATAAGAAGACACAGATTATGACACAAGGTGCAAATGGGGTACCATTAATCTTATTAACGACGCAGAATTGGAGATAGTAGACCACTTCACACATCTTGGATCAGAGGTAAACAATAAATTATCTCCAGACCAGGAAATCACCACCAGGATTGGAACAGCAGCAACAACAATGAACATGTTGACAAAATGAGTCTGGGGTTTTAGGACGCTTACTATCTAAATAAATGTTTCGGTCTATCAAACGCGCCACCTTAGTACTCTTCTTTAGTTAGTGAGTTAGTTAGTCGCGGTTTCAACTTCACGGCAAAGGCTCGCCCCATAATGCTCTGTTCCTGTGCCAGTGATATCTCACAAAATACTCCTTAGTGAAGCATGGTCAACTTATTCACACCAAGATAAAAGTTTACACAGCTTTCATATACGGTTTCTGCGGAGAATTCTTGGTATTAAGTCGCAAGACAAAATCACAAATACTGAAGTATTGGAATGATCGGGTTGTGTGACTGACAGTTTGGTCTATGCTCAGTCTTCATAGACTTAGATTGATAGGACACATTTGGAGGAGGGACGACGGTAGAATACAAGAGGGCTTTCCTTATTGGTGAGTAACATATGGGTAAACGATCTCAGGGTCGGCCTCTACTTCGGTACAAAGATGTATAAGCGGGACATGATTGATACAGACATTGATATAGCACCCTGGTTTCAAGTTGCTGCTGATCACGTTGCATAGAGGGTGAAGATCAGACATGTAATACAGACAAAAGGGAAAATGGTTGCTGATAAGTCACACCTGAGATATCAAGTGGTGTATGATGGTGGAAATGACCATGTTTTCACATGCATCCACTGTGTACGAACATTTACTGCGCGAATTGGTCTGATAAGTCACATTATCAACCACCATGGGTTATAGTTATTAAGCCTTTATTGAAGACCAGTGTAACGAACTACCGTCTGTCAAGACGGGAAATATAGTCAGCTGGTGAAGGCAAAACGCAAACAAATTTAGGCCACGCGATGACTATACGAGTAATACATCTATTACATCTATGCAACTTATACTGGCCATCTCGTCTGTATAATACAGGCAGTGTGTTTCTGGCCAAGATATAGTGAAAATTGCAACAGCCAAGTAGCATGTCTTGTACAGTCCGAAGACTGGCGTTGGGGTCGTTTGATCATATTACCCCAATGTACCCTGTTCTGAGCAATTGTTGTGAGTTCTGGGCAAATGTGAACCATACTGTGCTTATCGTCTTCTTGTTCTGACCCCTTTATTGTGCTATCAGCAGTATTCGGTAGATTATATAGACTATACAGTAGTCTTATATGTCTCGTGCTGTAACCTAGACATGGCAATCATTTTCCCCCTCAAATATTTCGATATTTTTTTTTGTTTGTTCCCCTAAGTTTGTTTTTAAAGGATGCGTTATTATCTGTTCTTCTGCTCAGCACACACTGCATTCTGAGATAACAGCGTCGCAATAGCTTTCACACGGTTTTGTCATCTTTTTGTTGACAGTCGATGTTGCTGAGCTGCACATGGTGTGGGCTAGATTCGCATAGGGATGATTATTTTCCACAGCTTACAGCTGCGGTTACTTGATATTAGATCACGAAAGAATACAAGGGAGATTTATAACATCAGATGGAAGATGTACAACGGAGATTAAGAGCAGATTAGGGCAGGCAAAGGCTGCATTTCAGAAAATGAAGAGTATCTTGTGCAATAAGTCGCTATCAATGAATGTAAGAAAGAGAGTGCTGAAATGCTATGTAGAACCAGTTTTACTGTATGGCAGTGAATCTTGGAATGTAAATGAACAAATTAAGAAGAAATTAGAAGCAACAGAGATGTGGTTCCTGAGACGAATGTTGCGAATTCCTTGGACTGCCAGAATAACTAACGATGACTGCCTGAAACAGGCTAATGAAACTAAACCACTATATACAACAATAAGAAAGAGACAAACAGCTTTCTTTGGTCATGTAATGAGAAGAGAGGCATTGGAGAACATCGTGACAACTGGAAAGATCGAGGGGAAGAGAGGCAGAGCAGACCAAGAGAAATGATGTTGGATGGATTGAGACGGTGGCACGGAGGAATATCAGCAGCAGAGTTGATCCAGAAAACCAAAGACCGAGATCTGTGGAGAGCCATGAACGCCTACGCCAGCTGGCAGGGCACTTGATGATGATGATGATGAAAGAATAAAATCGAAATGTTACAATTTAATGTTACAGAACCAGTCGCAGAATACCGTAAATGAATAAAACAAAATTACTATCATTTTTTTTTTTCTTCCGCATATCCTTTATGTTTCTGTCGCTGTCATGTCGCTGTCAACATCAGCATCTTTCAGCTGATTGTTGATTTCTTGGCAAGATTACGCTCAGTAGTTTGCCATTGCTTTCTGGGCGACCGGTTCACATACCCCGTAAGTTACCGACGCGGAGAGAACCGCTACCGATTCTCGCACAAGTCACGTTACTCGCGAGAGTATACGGGAATACGGAGAAAGTCTTGTAACCCCTAGACCAGGGAGACCGGCCACTACCATTCTACAGGATCTAAACATTGAAGAAAACTGGCTCACAGATAGCATCATGTACCCGAAGGTGAAATACTTCAGCTATTGTAAGCACCACAGTGGCTCAGACACAGCAATACAAGGCTTGCTCTCTGCAAGAAGCAACAGGCTTTCACCAACATAATGCGCCTGGATATGTTTCCTTTACACCGTACCATATTATCGGTGTTGTGACGGGAACGCAAGATGTGATGCACGACATGTTAGCTAAATGGTTTTTTTTTCTTCAGAATCCGGGATAGTTCTTTGATAAAAAAAAAATATTTTAAATTTCTTTACACGATCTTAGATTTTACTCTCTCACTTTCTTTCTCTTTTACACACACGCACGCAAGCACGCACGCATGCATGCACGCACGCACGCACGCACGCACGCACACATATCATTTCATTCATTGGCACCTTGCCGTCTTGACAGCGATAGTTTGTGCTTTAAAAAGGCATAATAACTTTTAACTATGGCGGTAGCGAGTGTGACTGATAAGGCCAATTTGCGCTGTAAATGTCCGTTCACAGTGGGTGCATGTAAACACGTGGTCATTTCCACACCATCATGCACCATCTTACGTCTCAAACGCTTGGTGTGTGACTTTTCTGCAATAATTTTCTCCTTTGACTTTATTCCATTTCTGATATTTGCCCTCCATGCAACACGTTCAGCGGCGACTTGCTCCCAATGTGCATTATCAATGCCTGTATCAATCATGTCCCGCTTACACACATCTTTGTATCGTAGTAGAGGCCGACCCTGAGATCTCTTACCCATCTGTAATTCACCAAAAAAGATATCCTTTGGTATTCTACCATAATCCATCCTCCTAAGATGTCCTATCCATCTAAGTCTACGAAGACTGAGCATGGAATAAACTGTCACACAACCTGATCTTTCCAATACTTCAGTATTTGTGATTTTGTCTTGCCACTTAATACCAAGAATTCTTCGCAGACACCGCATATGAAAGCTGTTTAAGTTGTTCTCTTGGTGTGAGTAAGTTGTCCAGGTTTCACTGCCATAGAGAAGAGTACTAAGGACACAGGCTTGATAGACAAGGACTTTTGTTTTGGCAGTAAGCTTCCTGTTCTCCCAGACTCTTTTTCTTAACCTGTTCATTGTTGTTGCTGCCTTACCAATCCGGATGTTGATTTCCTGATCTAGGGATAATTTGCTATTTACCACTGATCCTAGATATGTAAAATGGTCTACTATCTCTAGTTCGGCGTCGTCAATAAAGATTGATGGTACCCCATGTGCACCTTGTGACATAATCTGTGTCTTCTTTTTGCTAATTGTTAAACCAAATTCAGAACAAGCATTGGAGAATGCAGATAGTAGACATTGCAATTCTTCCTCAGAGTGGGTCGTAACTGCAGCATCATCTGCAAAAAGCAACTCTCTGATCAGTACCCTCCTAATTTTGGTCTTAGCCTTCAATCTCTGAGCATTGTAGAGGCCGCCATCTGAGCGTGAGTGAATGTATATACCACCATCCTGATCATGAAATGCATATTTCAGTAGAAGTGAAAAGTATATTCCAAAGAGGGTGGGAGCTAGTACACAACCTTGCTTAACTCCACTCTTGATTTCAAATTCTTCAGAAGTTGCACCATCAAACTTGATTATACCCTTCATGCCTGTGTGGAACGATTCCACAATGGACAGAAGAGTTGGTGGGCAGCCAATCTTCTTTAGTGCCTTGAACAGACCCTCACGACTGACCAAATCAAATGCCTTTGTGAGGTCGATGAAGGCAATAAACAGTGGTTGATTCTGTTCACGGCATTTTTCTTGCATTTGTCGCAATGAGAATATCATATCAGTGGTAGACCGGTTCTGTCGAAAGCCACACTGTGATTCGGGGTAGACTTGATCTCCTAGGACTTGAAGTCTGCGCAGAACAATTCTGGCAAATACTTTTCCAACAATACACAGAAGTGAGATACCCCTATAGTTGTTGCAGTCGCTCCGATCGCCCTTGTTCTTGTACAGTGTTATGATGCTTGAATCTTTGAAATCCTGTGGGACTTGTCCTTCACGCCAGCATAGCTCTATTAGCTGGTGGATCTGTATAGTGAGTGTGTCTTGCCCACTCCTGATAACCTCTATTGGAATCCCATCCTTACCTGGAGCCTTGCCAGATGCAAGTTCATTTATAGCACACTTAACTTCTGTTATGGTGGGAAGTGTGTCCAGGTGGTCAAGAGTTGGTAGAGCCTCTATGGCGTTGAGGGCATCATCCGCTAGTTTGGTCTCACTTGAGTAAAGCTCCAAATAGTGCTCTACCCATCTGTCCATCTGCTGTTTCTTATCAGTGATGATTTCTCCAGTCAAGGTTTTCAATGGTGCACTTCTTTTGATCACTGGACCACAGGCTTTCTTTATTCCTTCATACATGCTTCTTATGTCTCCCTTATCACTTGCGATTTGAATGGACTCACATAACTTGATCCAATAATCATTTGCACACTGCCTGGCAGCCTTTTGCACATCCTTCCTAGCTTGCCTAAGCTCACTCAGAGTGTTACGCGTTGGCCTTTCCTTGTTTCTTAAGAGAGCTTTCTTCTTCTTATCAATCAAGGGCTGCAGAGTCTCGCTGTTGGCCGCAAACCAGTCCTGCCTCTTATGATCCACAGTGCCGTAAACCCCTACGGCAGTTTTATAAAGAGTTTCCTTAATTTGACCCCACTTTTCATTTACTGTACAATTTTCTGGTGTATCAGTGAAAGCGTCTTCAAGTTGCTGTTGAAACTGAAAGCACTTTTCAGGATCATGAGTGTTAATAATATTAATCCTGAGGCTAGATTTGTGTTTAGCTGTGTAGATTCTCTTTGGTCTCAGTCTAACCCTTGCAACAACCAAAGAATGATCCGTATCACAGTCAGCACTGTGGTAACTACGAGTCAATGATATATGGTTCAGATGTTGTCTCCGTGTGATGATGAAGTCCAGCTGGTGCCAATGGCCGGATCTTGGATGTTTCCATGTGACCTTATGCATCTCTTTTGTTTTAAAAAAGGAGTTTGTAATACATAGGTCATTACTGGTGCAATGCTCCAGCAGCCTTTGCCCATTTTCATTCATGCGACCGATGTTGTATTTTCCAAGGCACACTGGCCATGAACTCGAGTCCTTGCCCACACGAGCATTGAAATCACCGAGCATATAAATGTAGTCAGATTTTGGAACTGCCTTGATCACGGAGTCTAACTCCTCATAGAACGAATCCTTCACATCATCAGAGGAATCGAGTGTCGGTGCATATGCAGTAATAATGGTGGCAAACCCACAAGAGGTTGCCAAGCGCAGGGATAATAGTCTTTCATTTCCTCCTGCTGGAATTTCAATCATTCCCAGTAGCGAATTCTTCACTGCAAAGCCCACACCGTGTTGCCTTTTTTCTGCCTGCCCTCTACCCTTCCAGAAAAAGGTGTAGTTGTTTTCCCTGAGTGACCCTTCCTCAGCGAGGCGAGTCTCCTGCAGGCCAGCAATATCAATGTTTAGACGATTGAGTTCGGCATCAATCACAGCCGTTTTTCTCACATCGTCAATATTGGTCAAGTCAGTGGAAAATCCTGGACACATGGTTCTCACGTTCCAGGTTGCAAGCCGTAGCTTGAGGTTTCTATTTTTATTTTTGTTTGTACCTGGTGCATTGGTTTTACAGCCTGCGATTCAGATTTTGTCCTAGCCCCAAGCACCCATTGAAGCAGGCAGGCTGTGGCGGATCAGCACCCAATTGGCTGGGGGCTGCCCAGCTTGAGGCGGGCGGTAGCTGATCAGTGACACCTATAGGCACACACATATACACACACACACACACACACATATACACACACACCAGGGGTCATCAAATGAAAAACTTAAAAGTGTGATAGAAATTACAATACCCATACCATTGTCTTGTAACCTGTCAATATTGCTGTTAAGGATGCCAAGAGTATTAAGCACGTGACATCACGGTGCAGACGAACACGGTGGCGTCATTTTGACAGTGTAAAGATGACAGCCCCACTTTTGACATGCACCAAATAGGAGTATCGTTCTGTTATTCGCTTTTAATCAGTGAAGCTGTGAAATCTATAGAAATGCATCAAGGAATGAAGGTCTAGTAAGGTGATGCATGCCTGTCAGTCCAGCAAGTGTATGATGGGAGTAGAAAGTTTCCAAACGGCGTGTCTTCTGTGACAGACTGTGCACAACCGGAGCAGGCACACCGCCCACTGACCCCAGAGTCGATTGCAGCGTTGAAGACCTCGTGCAGGAGAACCGCCCATTAACTGTGAGTGACATTGCCGCACATTTAAATATGTATCATGGTTGAGCACACCACATCATCCAGGTAAGTGATGGTTTCCTATTCAGAAGTGTTACTGGGGATGAAACCAGGTTTCACTACCACCAGCCGGAAACGAAGAGCGCCAACAGAGAATGGGGCCATCCCTACTCACCGAAACCAAATAAGTTTCGCACGCAGTCATCTGCATGGAAGGTTATGCGGACCCTCTTTTGAGATGAAACAAGGCGTTATTTGAGAGCACTACATGACAAGAGGGAAAACTGTCATCAGTGATGTGTATACATATCTTCTCAAGATTCATCTTCGACCCGCAATCACATTTGATGTGGACTTCTGAGTAAAGGTGTCATTTTGCATCATGATAATGCTCGACCCCATACTGCCAGTGCAACGGTTGAAACCATCAATGACCGCCACTTTCAGTGTGTACCACATCCCTCGTACTCGCCAGACCTAGCCCAAAGTTATTTTTCTGTTTGGGTAACTTAAGGAGTCATTGGGAGGAAAGACTTTTCAGTGTCTTTTTCACAACAGATGTGGCATGAATGGTTACACACACGACCAAGATAATGTTTTTCTATAGGCATCCAAGCATTTCATCGGTGCTGGAGGACTTGTATTGAACGCAGTGGTCACTACATTGAAAAACGATACATTTATTTATTCT
>JACEFZ010025872.1:25000-26169 GCA_014155875.1 Cepaea nemoralis
CTTACACAACATGTCAGTTACATTTACATAACACCTAGAGTCTACAATAACTACACAACCTAACCACAGGTGTAGCGGCACAGTATATGGCCGTGCTACATGAACTACAGACCCATATCCGAACCGGCCTATGTCTTTAGCCTAACTGATTAACTCCAGGAGACGTTGTCCCCTGCTCAGCAACCCGCCATTACTGTTTTCATGCAAGGCGCGATTCTCAATCTTCCCGTCTTCACGTTGGACTGTGTGAAACTCTAGACTGTCTGTACTGAGTGGTCCATGAGCTCAAATAGCAACATGACACTCACCTCCGCTACACTGGAAAAAAATGTGCACCCCCCCCACACCTGCTCCACGCACCCCCCCCCCCCCCCCCTACCCCCTTTTCAAATACAGGAATTTCCATTAATTGCTACTATCTACTTAATTTAAGTAACTTGTCTGTTCTGGAAGTACATCCTGAAATCTGAAAAATCAAGAAATTGATGAACATTTTGTTTCAACTGAACAATACATGTACATCCATTTTCAAATTAATCTGCCAAGGTTTTTAATTATTAGAACTTTCTTCACATTTTTCTTATTATTATTATGTCTATGTAGTAATATATGAAAGCTTTTAGAATTAAACATTTATTCCACATATATGGTATACTGCTAAATTGAACCAATTCAGCACTTTGTCGGTTGTTAGCGTTCCTGGTTGCTTTACTGGGTTGACCAACATTCAACTACATCTGTCAACATTGCCAACCACTTGCACCATCTCATCTCAGATTTGCAAAGATTCTCATAATGACTTACATATTACAACAATGCGATATTATCGTCGTAGGCATAGTATGATTTATCTTTTTAAAATACTCGCCCATACACCCTGCAATAGTCCGTAGACAGTGGATACCCCCAACACCAATCACAAACGACAAAAACAAATATTTATATAATTCGGACACGCTATTCCCGTCTCACTCTATCTAGACAACGTGTAGCCTTAGCCTCCTTGTTTGTTCAAAGAACTGGGGTCTAGTCTGCCATGAGATCCAGTACCCCCTCACGGACATCCCCATGCAGTTCCTCATTCATGTTTTAACATGAGCATCCCCACCCTTCCCCATGCCCACCCATGGGCAGGGGTTTCACCTCATTGGTCAAAGGTTTTTTTTTTG
>JACEFZ010025873.1:0-30750 GCA_014155875.1 Cepaea nemoralis
AAAAAAACCCGGCAAAAACCCAGAATCCTAAATATTTTGTGGGGTAGTAAATGAGAATACCATATGAAATGGACTGAAATTGTCTAGGGTAAATAAATATTAGGTCCTCAGGTTCGCCGAAAGGCAGTTGATCGAGACAGTTTATTTCCCAAAAATACTCCAGGAATGGGTAGTTATTGGCTCTATTGAATAGAATGGGGTTTGTCGGATAGACTCCACCCACTTTACAAGATAAACTCCCTTTCCTGAAGAATAAAACAGAGAATAGGTCACTTAACCACAGGTCTCTATCAAGTTGTATTCGTGGATAAAATATCTGAGGACTGTGTGTTGGTCGACCTCCCACTGGATTCTCTGCCATATAAACATACAGTAGCACACAGTTCTCTACAACAACAAACAGTGTAACACTGGTCACTAGACAATGAAAACTCTCCTGACGAACATATATCTTTTATTGTCAGAATCTCATACCTATGGAAGTACAAGACTCTGTATCCACTACAATCTATCAAAACATCAAACAACAACAATACATTCTCAAATAATGTATGAACTTTAATCTAAAAACTCCCCTCCTCCTGCTTCTCTTCCCTGCACCTAAAACCCAATCATCCACACTTGCTTGTTGTGGCCCTACGCGGGATGACTGTTTCTACTTATGTGCCGTTTAATCACTACTCGGCATATACTCCACTACATGATGTCTATCACACGGAAAAACCAACCAGAACATAGATCAGAGATCTGACTGTTGATTGTTCCTTATTGTAACTCAGTTCTTGAAGTCACCACTATTCAAAATCAGGAGAATGTAGATTCACTCCACACAGGGCTTCTCTACCGCTGTCTTTATTCTCCAGAAAAGAAGTCTTATGAACGACTCTCCCCCAGTTATACCCTACTCCTCTTCTGATTCTCCCGCTGAAATAGATTGGGCTCATCCCATCTTGAATTGACCAAACACCACAATGTGCCACTGAGAAAAAACAAGGTTCTCTGTATACTGAACACTGTAATGGGGATACGGATTGTGACGTTGATAAAATACGGTCATAATTGACCAACAAAAGGAACTGTCCTCACTTGTCCCTTCGCTAAAAATGATGAGGGTGTGACTGAGTCTGGACTACTCGATATGGCGTTGGTCTTGAGAGGAAAAATATGTCTGCACTAAAATAGGGATTTCACCCCTGGTATTAATGTCCATCATTCTGGAAAAGTTGAAGCACGGACTATTGACGAGGCTGTAGGGATTGCTTAGTTGAAGAGCATCCAGGAGGCCCTTAGCCGATAGGGGTTAGTATTCTTCCATCGTAGATCAAGATACATCCCAATGTCTATAAGCGACACTGCACTGAATGGGGCCACCACTGGTTCTAGACAGACGTCTGATGTCTTCGACTATACCTTGAATTGATAACCCAATTCTTCAGAACCTCTGGTAGTTCGGCGGCAGACTCCGTAAATCTCACAGACTCAAATAGGGGTAACCGATGGTTACTGCATCTAGATCACTCATCGAGCGGTCTTGCTATTATCAGCTCATACGTTGTTAACCCTGGCAATCGAAGGGATGTGACTGAGATATGTCCTCGGAATTGCGTAAAAATAAACATTGAGTTATCTCCCCTGTCTGTTATTCACACCTCACACACTTAAAAGTAGCAGCATCTCCAGCCACCAATCATCTCAGCCTCCATCTGGTAACTGCCCAGGGAGGACCCATCTCTGTCATTATAGACCTAGATAAAAGGGAGAGCCAAAGCCTCGCCCAGGTCTCCGACTCCGCCAAATGGTTCTCACTCTGCCAAATTGAGCCATCAGTTTCAGACTCAGCTAAAATTTGTCCACTAGTTTTAGACTCAGCTAAAATCAGTCCACTAGTTTAGACTCAGCTAAAATCAGCCAAGATGTCCGACGCCTTTTTGCCTCCATGCCTGCGAATCAAAAATGACAAGCTATGAATATACTAGCCCATTATGCAGGTTCATAAGACTCACAGAGACAACAATTAGACATATAGTCAGAGCACAATCCTCATATCGATGATGGGTGGTATCCCCTGTGGGCCTGTAACGTATGGGTCTATTTGGCGGGAAGGGGGGGGGGGGTAATCTGAACACTCTACCACCCTCACGCTTCTACCGATACAACGTACAGGACATCACAGATCCCTAATGGAGATATATTCTCACACATACAAACACTCCTCTATATGGGAGGACAACAATCTGTTATAGAACATGACCGGGGGGGGGGGTGTGTAACTAAGGTCGGGGTTTTGGAAATATTGGCTCCAATGTCTTGTTATTTTGGCAAGCACACTGCACGATTTACGGCAGGTAAAAATGAGTATTTAGGTATGCTGAACCGTTCTCATAAATATGATTGAGCCAACTGACTATACAGGTACCCACCAAAGTCCGACAAAAGCAATGGGGTGTCTTATCTAACTGTTTCCCCCAGGCTGTCATACACACAAAATATACGTTCCGTCCCCCGGGCATATTCTGTACACAGATAAAGTAAAGATTCACACACACAATATAGATATGCGTACAAGATCTGAATCTTTAACAAAGGCATTATGTAACACCTGAATACTTTACCAAGAGTCCGGTAAAGATAGGCTCTTCCCTAGATGAGAGTGAACCAAAAGTGAAGATAGATTGAACTCTGCCCCCAGAAAACGGTACAGCATTTACAGAGACATCAAAGTCTTCAAAAGAAGATGAATCAGTAATCATAGCATGATAAGAATTATAAGCATAGGAATATAGGACAGTGGTATAGACGTCAAATTTCAGGCTGTCTTTCTTACAGAAGTAACGGTGCCGTAGCAAACTCCGCCAAAATACATACATGACATGTAGTATTACTTCTCATATCAAACAGATTGTATTAAATATCTAACACAAATCTTATCATTCAAAAAAACATGTGTATGCCACCAATGCAACATAGAGGCAAAAATGGGCCCACAATGGGTCTACACCCTCTCCCTGAAAAATTTCACAATCTTACTCGGTGGCTGGCCAAGACTCACGTGCCGTCCGGTAACACCCGAGAGTTTTACCAAACTATTCTATTTGGAGCCCCAGCTCTGGCACAAGATTCCTCGCCTCGTTCTCACTCTGGCAGTCGTTACCATATAAGATAACCGCCAGTCCCCCACACGTGAAATTTCCTTTCCAAGAAAAGATATTTATAATCGTCTGCAAGCTGGAGTAAACTGGGACATTATGTCACAAAAGTCCCCCAATTCAACTTGTTGAGTACAACAAGGAACACCAGTTAAACCAGCTCTCAGACTCCATGTGGTAACCACTTTCCTACTCCCTGGTGCCTCTCATAAACCATCTACTTCTGATCCTACTTCCGCCTGATTTGCCTATACCCTTCCTCCTAGCCTACAACTTCCGCTTGCTATAAATCACGAATCTTCTTATTTCTGAGTCGCCTGCATTCATATTCTGAAGGTATATTGGCGAACTCAGTAATAAAATAGAGGTTTTACTCCACCTCTAAAGACGTGTGTGAACGAAAAAGGAACGACTCCATGGGTCCTCCCTGTTCTCACCACATCCAAAAAAAAATAGAAATCTTATCCGTAAATTCCCACCGTCCGGATGCCGATTCTATATCGAGAGCAATGTTGGATCCCTTCCACTAAACTCAGTCACGTCGGCATACGGAACCGATAAAATGTTGACTAGCACTTCGGGCTAGTATATTTCTCCTATTTTGCCCACCACCAAGAATCCTAAAAGCCGCTTCTGCAAACAGGAGTTTAAAAATAGAGTGCCCTCTATGACTCAATTAATTCTGGCGATGTGCAATAAGAATTAGTTCCGTGGTTTACCTTGGGTAAATATTGCTCGGTTTATGACCCATTTTGGAAAGGGCAACATTCCTCTTCCTCCTCCACCTCCGATGTCTATTGTCGATTCCGAGGTTAAATCTAATCCGTTTGGTATAGTTTCAATCTCGGCCGTCCTATCGACGTATTTTCAACTCAACATCCACGAATTCTCTGCCGTCAGTAGAAGTCAAATGCATCAGCTGTTGATGAGTCAATGTTTACCAACATTGTCCTAACTCTTTCCGGTTAAGCGAAGGGGACTTCCCTTCTGAAATTCCGCGTATAATTATCCCTTACGTGTCTCCCGCGGGCTTCCTGAAAAGCGGTCAATGCAGATGAACAAACTGGTTCTAGTTTCAGTTTCAACCCGCCTCCTCCAAATTGTTGTAACTAGCTTGTCCGTATATTTACTTTTTCCTGCCGGATAGTACTGCGCATAGCCGTGTTGGGCGAACTGAAACTAGGTCAACCTTTCATTAACTTCCCACTCCGACCTAGATTCTAATTAATTGGCTATCAGTACATGATTCCAATTGAAGAATAATTATTCCAAGCATTTGGGGCCCTCGAGGTGACGTTTAAAAATGTCATGCTATAGAATAATTTAAAAGACTTCTCATGCCACGTAGCATTGATGTCTTAAAAGTCCACTAATTCGTAGAACCACAAGAGATTTCTTATCCGGAATGAACTCTTGTAAATATAGTAAGGAATATATTATAATAATGTGCACTGGTTTCCTTACGATTTCCTGCTGGCTAGGGTAAAGAGATACGCGCTCCCTCTGTCATTTTACCGCGCTAAATGGGAGGTAAAGATTAAAACCAACAGTACTTAAATAGAAAGAAGGCGAGCGCAGCTCTGCCACTTTCAACCTGTCATACGTGGAGACTAGGTCCGCACGAACTTTCCACTATATTACATAGCTGAAGATGAATATGACAGTTCATGAAACATTACTGGGAAGCTAAAGCTACCTGCATGTTCCATGTTCCCCTGAAATGAGGATAAAAGAAAAGATGTCGCCGAAGGGCTGTGTCCTACCCCTCGTAGATTGGAGAGTTAATAGGTGGGATCCCCTCCTAAAATCACGTACGACTTCTCATAGTTCGGGATAAAGGCGAATATATATAAATACACCTTAACGCTTAATTGACAGTCCCAAAATAGGAAGTAGATGAAACTTCTATTGCGAAAAGCTTACGAGACGTCTGTTAAAGGTTTCCGACATTCAACTGCACGTCTATCGATAGTGTGTAGTATAACGCTTCGGAGATCATGCAGCTGAAAAAAAAACCGTGCCAGACCTGACACGCGAGGTCGACCAGCCCGCTAATTACTAGGCTGATCTATTTATAAACCGGATGTGGCTAATAAGGTCATGGGGTTTCCTGAAGAATGCTTTCCACATTTCCTTACGCCGTCCAGTGGTTCTCACATGTAGAATCTGACGAAAAGGATGAAAAATCGGGATTACCGACTAAAGTTTACGGTCTGTATTGATACATTGCGTCTTCTTTTCTGTCTACATGTGGAACAATAATGACGGGGACAAATTGGCCTTCATTTAATGGGAGGGGTGATAAGATTATGGTTTATATTTCCCCATGGCTTCCTAACCAACTATATGGGTATTAAAAATTTTACAAGAAGCTTTTCGGGAAATTAACTAGTTGACTAAGTCCTATAAAAAATTGGATTCTGCCTTTCTGTTGCTGGTGAGTTTACAACAAATTACAATAATAACAATTTGTTAGGGCAACCAATGTTGGCACAAATCACATGGCAATATTACCAACTAGTTAATAAACATAAGTGGTCATCTGTGATCAGATGATGATATAAAAACTCTCAACATAATCAAAGTTCCACTTATGGACCATCAAAACACCATCTGTGGACATCATTACTCAGATGACGTCACATGAACATTCTATCAATTCAACGCCGCTCCACCTGTGAGGTAACACATAATTTTCCATGTCAGCACCAACCCTTAAATTTATTAGGAAGAATCTGAACTCGATCATATTGAAAGAAAGAAGAAAAAAAAAACCCGCGACGAGAATCTAAATATTGTGGGGTAGTAAATGAGAATACCATATGAAATGGACTGAAATAGTGTCTAGGGTAAATAAATATTAAGGTCCTCAGGTTCGCCGCATAAAGGCAGTTGATCGAGACAGTTTATTTCCTAAAAGACTCCAGGAATAGAGTAGTTATTGGCTCTATTGAAGTACGAATGGGGTTATGGTCGGATAGACTCCACCCACTTTACAAGATAAACTACCTTCCTGAAGAATAAAACAGAGAATAGGTCACTTAACCACAGATCTCTATCAAGTTGTTATTCGTGGATAAAATATCTGAGACTGTGTGTTGGTCGACCTCCCACTGGATTCTCTGCCATATAAACATACAGTAGCACAGTTCTCTACAATAACAAACAGTGTAACACTGGTCACTAGACAATGAAAACTCTCCTGACGAACATATATCTTTTATTGTCAGAATCTCATACCATGGAAGTACAAGACTCTGTCTCCACTACAATCTATCAAAACATCAAACAAAACAAATACATTATCAAGTAATGCATTCAATTCTAATCTAACACTCCTCTCCCCTCTCTATCTCACCTCGTCTATCTCACCTCCTCTATCTCACCTCATCTATCTCCCTGCACCTAAAACCCAATCACCCGCACTTGGCTTGTTGTGCCCTACTCGGGATGACTGTTTCTACTATCTGCCGTTTAATCCCTACTCGTCATATACTCCACTACATGATGTCTATCACACGGAAAAACCAACCAGAACATAGATCAGAGATCTGACTGTTGATTGTATCCGGTTGTAATTTAGTTCTTGAAGACACCACTTTTCTAAAATCCGGAGAATGTAGATTCACTCCACACAGGGCTTCTCTACCGCTGTCTTTATTCTCCAGAAGAAAAAGTCTTATGACGACTCTCCCCAGTTATACCCTACTCCTCTTCTGATTCTACCGCTGAAATAGATGGGCTCCTCCCATCCTACCTTGACCAAACACCACAATGTGCCACTGAGAAAAAACAAGGTTCTCTGTATACTGAACACTGTAATGGGGATACGGATCGTTGACGTTGATAAAATACGGTCATAATTGACCAACAAAAGGAACTGTCCTCACTTGTCCCTTCGCTAAAAATGATGATGGTGTGACTGAGTCTGGACTACTCGATATGGCGTTGGTCTTGAGAGGAAAAAATGTCTGCATAAAATAGGGATTTCACCCCTTGGTATTAATGTCCATCATTCTGGAAAAGTTGAAGCACGGACTATTGACGAGGCTGTAGGGATTGTTAGTTGAAGAGCATCCAGGAGGCCCTTAGCCGATAGGGGTTAGTATTCTTCCATCGTAGATCAAGATACATCCCAATGTCTATAAGCGACACTGCACTGAATGGGGCCACCACTGGTTCTAGACAGACGTCTGATGTCTTCGACCATACCTTGAATTGATAACCCAATTCTTCAGAACCTCTGGTAGTTCGGCGGCAGACTCCGTAAATCTCACAGACTCAAATAGGGGTAACCGATGGTACTGCATTCTAGATCACTCATCGAGCGGTCTTGCTATTATCAGCTCATACGTTATTAACCCTGGCAATCGAAGGGATGTGACTGAGATATGTCCTTCTCGGAATTGCGTAAAAATAAACATTGAGTTATCTCCCCTGTCTGTTATTCACACCTCACACACTTAAAAGTAGCAGCATCTCAGCCACCAATCATCTCAAGCCTCCATCTGGTAACTGCCCAGGGAGGACCCATCTCTGTCATTATAGACCTAGATAAAAGGGAGAGCCAAAGCCTCGCCCAGGTCTCCGACTCCGCCAAATGGTTCTCACTCTGCCAAATTGAGCCATCAGTTTCAGACTCAGCTAAAATTTGTCCACTAGTTTTAGACTCAGCTAAAATCAGTCCACTAGTTTGAGACTCAGCTAAAATCAGCCAAGATGTCCGACGCCTTTTGCCTCAATGCCTGCGAATCAAAAATGACAAGCTATGAATATACTAGCCCATTATACAGGTTCATAAGACTCACAGAGACAACAATTAGACATATAGTCAGAGGACAATCCTCATATGATGATGGGTGATATCCCCTGTGGGCCTGTAACGTATGGGTCTATTTGGCGGGAAGGGGGGGGGGTAATCTGAACACTCTACCACCCTCACGCTTCTACCGATACAACGTACAGGACATCACAGATCCCTAATGGAGATATATTCTCACACATACAAACACTCCTCTATATGGGAGGACAACAATCTGTTATAGAACATGACCGGGGGGGGGGGTGTAACTAAGGTCGGGGTTTTGGAAATATTGGCTCCAATGTCTTGTTATTTTGGCAAGCACACTGCACGATTTACGGCAGGTAAAAATGAGTATTTAGGTATGCGAACCGTTCTCATAACTATGATTGAGCCAACGACATACAGGACCCACCAAGTCCGACAAAAGCAATGGGGTGTCTTATCTAACTGTTTCCCCAGGCTGTCATACACACAAAATATACGTTCCGTCCCCGGCATATTCTGTACACAGATAAAGTAAAGATTCACACACACAATATAGATATGCGTACAAGATCTGAATCTTTAACAAAGGCATTATGTAACACCTGAATACTTTACCAAGAGTCCGGTAAAGATAGGCTCTTCCCTAGATGAGAGTGAACCAAAAGTGAAGATAGATTGAACTCTGCAGAAACGGTACAGCATTTACAGAGACATCAAAGTCTTCAAAAGAAGATGAATCAGTAATCATAGCATGATAAGAATTATAAGCATAGGAATATAGGACAGTGGTATAGACGTTCAAATTTCAGGCTGTCTTTCTTACAGAAGTAACGGTGCCGTAGCAAACTCCGCCAAAATACATACATGACATGTAGTATTACCTCTCATATCAAACACAGATTGTATTAAATATCTAACACAAATCTTATCATTCAAAAAAAAAACATGTGTATGCTCACCAATGCAACATAGAGGCAAAAATGGGCCCACAATGGACCTACACCCTCTCCCTGAAAAATTCACATCTTACTCGGTGGCTGGCCAAGACTCAAGTGCCGTCCGGTAACACCCGAGAGTTTTACCAAACTATTCTATTTGGAGCCCCATCTCTGGCACAAGATTCCTCGCCTCGTTCTCACTCTGGCAGTCGTTACCATATAAGGCAACCGCCAGTCCCCCACACGTGAAATTCTCCTTTCCAAGAAAAGATATTTATAATCGTCTGCAAGCTGGAGTAAACTGGGACATTATGTCACAATAATGAAGGATCATCAATTTTGAAGATGGAAATTCAGAATGCCCTTAATCATATGAAAACTATCAAGACCCCGGGTACAGATAACGTCACAAAAGAAATGATCAATGCCTTAGAAGAATATGGAATAGACCAAGTAACCAGACTGCTGAACGCAATATACTATACAGGCGATATACCTCCTGAATTATGTAATTATATATTTATTGGCATCAGCTGGACTTCATCATCACACGGAGAAAACATCTGAACCATACATCATTAACTTAATTGGTTTCACATAAGGAAACTCTTTATAAAACTGTGGTAGGGGTTCACGGCACTGTGGATCACAAGAGGCAGAATTGGTTTGCGGCAAACAGCCAGACACTGCAGCCCTTTATTGATAAAGAGAAGATAGCTCTCTTAAGAAACAAGGAAAGAACAACGCGTAACACTCTTAGTGAGCTGAAGCAAGCTAGGAAGAATATGCAAAAGGCTGCCAGGCAGTGTGCAAATGACTATTGGATCAAGTTATGTGAGTCCATTCAAAACGCAAATGATAGGGGAAACATCAGAAGTACCTATGAAGGGATAAAGAAAGCCTGTGGTCCAATGATCAAAAGAAGTGCACCACTGACAACATTGACTGGAGAAATCATCACTGATAAGAAACAGCAGGTGGATATATGGGTAGAGCCCAAACTAACGGATGATGCCCTCAACGCCAGCTCTTGACCACCTGAACACACTTCCTACCATAATAGGTGTTAAGTGTGCTATAAATGAACTAGTGATGATGAATCACAAGAGAGAAGGGAAACTACTCAGAAAGACCGTACCATGTGATCAGAACAGCTGAGATTACGAGAACGAAACTTCTGGTCGTTCTAATCGGTCAGGTCAGGGTTTTTGACAAGGCAAGACGTGAAAGTGGTTTGTAGCTGTAAAAAAATGTCAAAGTAAATTGTGTACTATTTTTCCACCAAGAGTCAGCACGAAGGGTTGTTGCAGTTCGCAGAATTTAACTGCAGCTCAGCGACACCGCACACCAGACGACAAGATCAGGTTGTAAGTTGACATTAGTCCATAAGAATGACATCTGTGTATGCGATTGAAAATTTGCTATATTGAAACGATTGCGTCGACTCTTCTACTTAATAAACTTTATACAGCAGAGGTGAATATGCATTTACTAAGATTCATCACACGCCCTCCCACACATACGGGTCCACGTGATTTATGTCTGAACATTTGTCTACAATAAACGAAGAGTACCAAGGACGTCAGCATTGGCTTGTATTCATCGTGCGTTGGTGTTCCTGTTTAATCTGTCAATGAATCTAAGACATCGAGCCAGCAACAGGTCGTTGACAGATAGGCAGGCATGGGTGCTAGCCATTGCATTATCACGTCATGAAAGGTTCCCTTGTATAGTTTACGAGGGCGAGTTAATAATTAAGTCACATAGTTCTGTGGGATGGTAGGTAAATGTAGTTTTCTACAGGTGTCATTAGGTGTCAGCAACATCGAACTGTATATTCCCGTTCGTCATGTGGCGCAAATTGTCTCCTGCCCATGTGCAGCGTATAAACAAAATGGCGACTGCACTTACGGAGTGTACAACCAAAGGGCAACGTGCTGTTGCGCGTTTTTTGGGATTGTCAAGGAGTGCTTTTAACCAATGTGACGAGATGAGTTTAGATCACTATGCGACCATCAATAATACTACGTTAGGGGATTTACTATTTACATTATAAATCTCGTATAGCGCGTACATATGACCATTAATGACGTCATTACTATGACACGGACACTTTCTGCACTAAAACTATACCCCGATATATTTAGGGCGGCATTTATTCCACGTCATCAATGTAAATGACGTTGTAATTTGCTTTCTCTATCTTGCGCTGACTTATTCTGCTCTACGTAGTCCATTTGGCTGGAGATATTCTATTAAAGTCACCCCAAGCCATAGGAAAGTGTGATACCCACACAATACGGTAATATGGGAAAGGAAACTTCATCCACTTCCGCCCCGCACACACACACACACACACACACACACACACACACACACACACACACACACACACACACACACACACACACACACACACACACACACACACACACACACACACACACACACACACACACACACACACACACACACACACACACACACACACACACACACACACACACACACACACACACACACACACACACACACACACACAGAGACAGAGTACACGCTAGGACAAAGACGTGGCAACCATCTGCGGTCTGACAATCACATCCCATCCTGTCAATAAGAGCTTAAAAGAAACCTAAATTTCTGCGCAAGACTGAGGGTGAGTGAAAACTCAAAGTGTTAGTGTTTATATTAAAGAAAATAATAGCGTTTAGTACATTGGATTATTTTCATACATGGGGGACATGCAAGATTTCTCCCAATTATGTTTCTCTGCGACATGCGGGGTGTGAAAGGGGAGACATTGATTTTAATTACTTGTGGTCATGCTATAATATGTATAACCACGAAGATTATGTTGATATGCATTTTGTGAATGCACTTATGTGTAAATATAGATACATATATATTGCAAGTGTAAAGAACATGTGTAATGATGTTTGCCCATGTGGGAAAAGTTGTAACTCAAGGGCCGGACTGGAGGGGTAGAAGAGATATGTGAAACATGATTCTCACATACAGGCAATATTACCAGGCGATTTATATACGAACCTAAATCTACTTAACCCTTATACAATGCCACGCCGAACCACGTGACATTGATGGTCATAACTCATAAACTCTGGTTTTGGAGAATTGGAAATGGGGAATGGTGGGAGAATAGAATTCAAAGACAACTGAGACATCCTAAAGCAAAACTTCTTGAATGCTCACTCACTTTGCTTGATTGCCTTAATCTTACAAAATACGTCCATTATTCCTTGGTTTACGTTGCATTACTAGTTAGCGGCCATTGATTGTAATAAGTACAATGCTCGATGTGTGAATAGGCTAACTTATTGTTTGCCTTGTCTTAGCTATCTAGGGAAACATCCTGGCTGCCCAGGACTTCCTCACCATGGTGTTAAGGAATTAAGCACCAGTAATTATTACATATGAGTCACTCCATGTTTTACAACCATGTACATTTTTGCAATGTCTTTTTCACACACAAATCTGTATACTTGTTTTAATCCTATGGATAATTGTCTTCAGGTGTATCCACTTTTGAAACCATTTTTCATTGGTAACCTTGTTATACCTGGTACCCTCTTGTCATACAATGTATAGCCAATCTATAGAGATCTATGGACTCTTTGCTTTGCTGCAGAACAGCAGATAGGAACTATGTCTTGTCCCTATTCTGCCACTCTGACACACACCACAGACACACACAACACCAGCTCTCAGACACTTGACGAGTAGCAAGATAATGAGAGCTATGTGACTGTTTTCTTTGAAGGAGCCTCTCGCTGCTGCTGTTGCTAGTTCTGAAACCGGGAAGACGGTTATCTAAAGATGATTCACCTTGAGTGGAAATGGAGCATAGAATCCGGTGGAGCATCAAGGACCTGGGTGGACCTTGACTCCCACACTACCACAGTAGAATCGAGTTCTTATACAGCACTAGACCAGATTAAGACGTATTAGGTGAATTCGTTCCATGGCGTGGTCTGCGAGCACATGTGTCTGAAAATGTGTGCGTGGTGACTGCTTAACCAGATAGAAACCATTGGCTTACATCAAAGTAGGCCCGAGTTAACACTTGTACCACCACGATTTTGTACCATTTCATTTGTACCTAGTTCATTGGGTGAACCCCTTTTTTTAAAAATTCTTTTTATTAAAAGAACTTGTTTTATACTTGCACCAACGTACTCCACTCTTGATCATTTGAACGCAAGGCGTGCGAGTGAGTGCGTGAAAGTATTTAAAACAGGGAGCTTACTACTAAGACAAGGGAAACCGACCAGATAACTTAGACACTCGTGTTAGGTCTTCCTACATACACGAGCGTTCTTCAACTTCTGCACTTTGTCTCCCAAGTGAATCTCAGTCTCTTCTATCGGGAACATCCCTTCAGACATTCTTATAACGAGCCATAATTTCTAGAGACTGTCGGCTAACTCTCTTGGGTAGGGTGTTATGCCTATTTTCGTTGAAATACCCAAACGGTCGGTTACAACCAATTTCAAATAATAAAGGTGACAATGTGAATTCTGAATCGTACTGTGAAGTTCTATCGATGCTTCATGATGCAATTCGAAGTAAACGTCTAAGACGGCTGTCTAGAAGAGTGTTGATTCTTCATGACAATACCAGACCACATACGGCTCGATTAACTCAGAAGACAATTAACCAACTAAGGTTAACCACCTTACAGCCCCGACTTAGCCCCTAGCAATTTTCACCTTTTTGGTCCACTGAAAACCCACCTTGGCAGGAGACATTTCACGAATGACGCCGAAGTCCAATTTGAATTATCATGTCATGAAAGGTTCCCTTATATAGTTTGGATGTGGCTATAGACAGGCACGGGTGCTAGCCACTGCATTATCACTCCATGAAAGATTTCCTTATGTAGTTTAGAAGTGTCTGTTGCGTGGAAGCCACTTTATTATCACGTCATGAAAGATTAGGTTTCTATCAATGATGAGGCCTAATGTTTTGTGCTCAATTACACTTTCCACTGGCATGTTATCGATGTGAAGTTGAAGTGATCTGTGTGAATTTAGAGTTTGAAGTCTTTGTCTGGTTGTTAATAACATTGATTTTGTTTTAGCTATGTTACTTTGCATACGGATCGCATAGTTCCACCTAGCTACATTATTTAATTCTTGTTGCAAAGACGACTCCAGCAAATTACAGCTTTCAGCGTTTGTATAGGCTGTACAGTCGTCTGCAAATAGATCGCAGGACGACGAAAGATGCAAAGGTAGATCGTTAATATAGATGACAAATAATAGAGGGCCAGGAATAGAGCCTTGCAGTACTCCAATATTGAAGGTAGTGGTTTGAGGCAGAGATTTATTGTACGACACTACTTGCTTTCTATTTGACAGAAAAGATGTTATTAGAGTCATTACATTAGGTCAAATTTTCATTGTCTCTTGTTTGTTAATTAAAATAACATGGTCTATCATATCAAATGCTTTTCTGAAATCGATAAACACAGCTCCACATAGACTGTTGAGGTTTATATTCTGGTGCTAATTTTCAATCATGTTTGTTAGGGCCGTATAGCAAAAATATTTTGGTCGAAATCCTGATTGACTGTTGTGAGGTTTTTTTGTGAGTTTATAGAGAATTACAGAAGTTCCAATGAGTGAAGTTCTATAAAGTATATCTCTCTATAAAAGATACAGGTTAGTAACAGCAAGTAGCGTCTAGAGGTATTGATATTTATTCTCGCATAACCCTTGTAGAGAAACCATTCAGAATTTTGGCTCATCGAGTACCCCCACTGTGAGAAATTAGACCTAAGTTAAGTTCTACACAGAATTATTTATAGATGATTTCTCTTCTAGGCCATATATAGAGATCTTGGCAGTTAGCCACAGTAACCAATGAAAGCAGTTCTCTCATCTTCCAGCTGACTGTGCTCTGGTCGCCAACCTCATGTTTGATCTCTAATTATTTCAAGTGACACAAGACACTTGGACAAATGATCACATTGACAATTGTACCATTGTAGTGAACATAACAACAACAACTGTATTTTACACTGGTTGAACAGACAACATGAGAAGATCTTGACAACAGTTGGACAAACATTCACAAAGGAATGATCACACCAACAGATTAGACAAGTCCTACATCATGGAAGATACTTGACAACAACCACACAGAACTTTCACAATCTCTGTAACCAACCACAACAGTAGAGTAACAGTCACCATGAAGATGCTTGACCCCAGTTGGACAAGACAACCACAGAGACATATATCTCAAAACTGTTTTCTTACTACTAATCATTTATTAATGTTTCTGGACCAGGTGAAGACTCAGGCTTCATATAGTCAATCATCACACTTCAAATTCTTAGTTAATATGTAATATATTGACATAATTATGAACCTAAATACAACACCCAAATCCCACCGAGACATTAATCTAAATAACCCTCCTCCTTCACTTCTCTACTCCATAAGTTATCCTACACCACACTTTAGACTTAAATCCTTTCTTCGACTGTTAATGAGGGAAACACAAGATCAGTCATAAATTGGGCAAGCATAGGGACGTTCTGCGCCACTGGTCTGTTTAATCCTTTTAGCACCTATGATGGTGTTGGACAGCTCAGGTTACAGTTCTCCCCATGATGGTTTTCCAATTCAGGCTATTCCCTGCTGTCACAATCTTGAAAGAAATTTTAAAGCTCTATCTTTTCACTGGTGAGTTCATGAAGTTGGCACTTAGGACTGTTCTTTTACTTTTCCAGTAGAGGAAGATCTAAAAAGAAACAATATGTCCCTAGCATTCTTCTTTCTGTCTATCTCACCTAAATTTGACTGTTCATGAAGTTGACACTTAAGACTGTTCTTTTACTTTTCCAGTGGAGGAAGATCTAAAAAGAAACAATATGTCCCAGCTGTCTTTCTTCACAGTCTATCACTCCTAAGATTTCTGATGGACTTAACACCAATCCATTTTGAGAATTTGCTCTATAAATGAACTTCTGCTCCTTCAGCTTTCAGCCATTATTTATATTAAGCTGTGATAGGGTCAGCTCCAAGTGCACCTTTAATGTCCACTCTTAGCCAGTAGTGACATGCTGAAGACCAGGTGATCTCTCCTCTTAAGGTTTCTTCCTGAATTTATCTTGAAGATATAGCCTGAAGCTTTTACAAAATTGGAGAGTATCCCTGTCTTAGGCTTTTAAGAAAGACTTTTCTTCAGTGCCATCTGTATAGGCCAGAATTAGTGGATTCAGGCTCAATCCTTGCAACCTGTTGTTCATTTTGGTCTTTTTGGAGTCTGACTTTTCAGCTGGAGTTGAAGCTAGAGCTCAGGACTTCCCTGGAGTTGTCCTGGTAATTGAAAGGGCCTCCTCCATCTTCCTCATTCTCTGTTAATAAACAAAGGCACAACATGTGTTTTACATCTATTGAACCATTGTCACAGTTATACAGTACTATCACAGATTCAGAGAGGAATGGGAGGGGCAGGGGGAGTGTGATATTCGAACACCCGCCTCTCACTGATGATGAAGTGCAATTTTATTTGGGGGTTTGGGGTGATATCCTTTCTTCAGGTTCATCCCCAAAACCGTGAAGTCATAGGCACATACTCCTAATCAGAGGCAGCTTCACACAATTATCTTGTAAATTCTCACAATGAGTAGATCACAGGGACCGGTGTACCATGAGAACAGACAGTGTGATTAAGCATCAAGAAGTAGGCATTGTATGGCAGAAATCATGCACTAGAATGCTTTCACATGTGGAATACACATAATGAAAGAAAACATGAATTTTCCCTGACAAATAGCATGAGCCTTCCCATGTATTCATCTGACAGACACTGTAGGTTAATTTCTACAGTGCAATGCAGTCCTGCAAACATGGATTTGATAAGTGTCTTTACTTTTACAAATATGAGAAGTTAATTATATAATTACCATCTCATTCACTCAAACATTCTCAGCCATTATAAGGGAGAAATTACATGCAGTATATAGCATCACACATTCTGAAACATAACTGCCAAAGGTAACTCTCAAGAGCGATGTACAGTTTGGTTAAGAATGGTCATGATAGGCACTCAACGAATGTTCAGAGCGCACAAAGGTTTTGCCATATGCATTGAGCGTGGTTTACAGTCATAAGCATATGCAAATCATCAAATCAGACAGACAATAGACATGGTAAGAATGTTTCACAGCGGTAGACATGACAGGTTTTGAGCGGCAGTTTTAGAGTCACTGTACCGAAGTCCTGTCTTCTTTCACATTTTCTCAAGAAAATACTCGGCCATTCGTCTCTCTCTCACTTCATCAGGTTTACACATAACATATTAAATGATTTAGGTACCTGATGTGCAGATGACCACATCCTAAAGAATGCTTTTGGGCAAATTTTACCACTGCATCTTGAACATGTCCTTACGGGATGGAATCAAGGCTTCGACTGGCGGGCTAATTATGTATTAAGGAGCGTTACCAGCCCAAGGGTTACCCAATCAAATTGAGACCCCACCATTCATCTACCCTCTCTCGATCTAGAATCTACGATTCTATTTTTAGTTAGGGTATCAATACGGCTTACTGTGGTTAACTTCTAAGTATTGAGAAATGTAAATGGACTGGGGATGCGAACGTCTGAAGACATCATGCTACAACTGTCAACAATAAGCTTGTTGCGAACTAATTACTGTAAAGTTACTTTATGGATGTGTTTTTCTAGTGGTTTAGATAGTGATGATAGTAAGGAAATAGCTCTGTAATTGTTCGGGAGACCATTATCCAATGAAGCAGATTTAAGAAGAGGATACTCTTTAGCGATTCTAAGAGCTGATGGAAAGTGGCCTTTGGTGAGACACTAATTAGATACATAAGTTAATGATACACAGATCACTGTCGCAGCACAACGGAGAATCCGGTTGCTGATTCCATCTAACGAAGATGAGTTTATATTTTGTTAGGTTACTGAGGTAAGTGAATACTTCAGTGATTGTCATTAGCGGTATGTCGGAAAGAATATCCCGGGAGCATTTATTCTCGCAAAACGATGACAGTAAAGATAAGTTCCATGGAGAATTTGGTATTGAAGCCTTCAACTGGTCTATGCCAGTTTGAAAACAATGTACTGAATTGGTCGCATGTAATATGATTTGACGGTAAAGAATTTGAGAAGTTATACTTGTTTGTCAAAGTGTTAATTGCCTTCCATATATCCTTACTATGTGTTTTACCCATTACTAAGTACTTAAAGTCATTTAGACAGACAGACAGACAGACAGACAGACAGACAGACAGACAGACAGACAGACAGATAGAAAGATGGATAGATGGATGAATGGATAGGTAGGTAGGTAGGTAGGTAGGTAGACAGATAGATAGATAGATAGATAGATAGATAGCTGGGTGGGTAGGTATATAGGTAGGTATGTAGGTATTTACGTAGGTAGGTAGGTACGTAGATAGGTACGTAGAAATATTACTCACTTATTTTATGCCAGAAGAGATTTGTATATATACCGCTTGAGATTTTAAAGTATCCTTCAAGACTGACAATGAGAAGGCACACCGCGATCACAAGGACATCTGTAATTGCATATAGAATAACGCATTATGAGTGTTGACGTAGCGCAATGGCTTGGACCTTCCAACCCGGTCATATTTTCGAGTAACCCTAGTCGGTAGTTTTGTTCTTTAAACTGAAGCCAGGTCGATCCACCCTAAAGATGGTACCAGAAAGTTTGCTGGAAAATCGAGGCTGTTGAGTGACATTCAATTCATCGCCCATTCAATGTCGATTGCGTTCGAAACGGCAGCTCAATCAATTAATCAGGTTCCGTCTCCTCAATGAAGATTGGCTGTAATGGATCTCCAACACTTCTGTCTCTCGTCTTGATTGTACATTCTGTCAGACTGCTGTTAGTCATCTCTTGATGTTATCTTCCCACTTGTATAGTTCGCTACCTCTTGCTTCCGGTCAAGATGGCGTCCGGCGGTTGTGTAGTTTTGAAACCGCTCCTTTTTTCACGTTAATAATTTCATCTCGTGAGTGTAATTTTTGCGCTAGGATGTAAACCACGGGCCTCCTCTCAAGATTTCACCGGTGCTACGGAGTTTCGTGCATAATTGCGAATAAATAATTAGTGTTTTTCGCAGCATGCTTGGGTTATTGTGTAGTACACTAGTGATGTGTAGTGTTTTTGGTTTTCTTCATCATGGCAGACCAGCGTTTGTGCCCCGTACAGAGGGTAAACAAACCACAGATTGGACGAGGTCCACGACGTAAATGACAGGGCAAATGGGCTGGAGCCAGGCGTCACGGGCGAAAATGCAACCGTCTGGACCTCAAGAATACGCGTAATCTATAGTGGAATTATGCCAGCGCAAAGCAACAAGGCCCCAGTTTGGAATGCCTGGCATACAGAAACGATATAGTAGCGCTTCAGGAGATGAGACTGGGTGTTAATTCACTCCATATAGCCGGCTTCTAATGTTATTACAACAGGCGACACCTGGGAATGGGGATTCTGATTCGAGACAGTATAGTGGCATGTCCAGCTGGAACAGTGACGAGTTACAAAAACAGGTTGTTAGAGTTAAATCCGGTCTACTATTTGTGTTGGTTAATGTTTATGCCTATAATGCGAGTGTGGATTCCCAGAGGTGGCAGTATCTGAGTGACATATTATGTCATGAGAGCAATGTCATTTTCTGTGGCGATTTCAACGCTAAAGGCAAATCATGGGGTAACATTTCTTCCAAGACACAAGGGGAGGGGCACGAGGCAGCACTTGAAACCAGTGACCTCGTTTGTATCAACAGCGGCTGTGTGACCAGGACAGCAAGTCGTCCAGGTGATGAGGACAGTGTTATTGACCTGACACTGGTTTCACCTTCACTCTCCACAGTATATAGATGGGGTGTCCTAGCGCACCATGGCAGCGACCACCATCCTTACAGCATATTGGTGGAGAACGGCAGAACCAGGGAGCACAAGTCAACAGTCAAGACCTTCATTTATGACAGTTCAGGGCAAGATGTTGTGAGTGAAATAAGGCGCGACAAGCGCAGGAATCATCATGGCAGTTAAAAAAAGCTGAGAGCAGCCACCTTGGTGGAATTGCGAGGTGGAAAAGGCCTGGTGGATAAGCGTGGTGCTGTTAGGAAATGGCAAAACGCCAAGAAGAACCGAATTACCCATCATAGTCTTATCATGCACTTGGAAAGAGAGATGGACACAAGAGTTAGTTTTAAAAAAAAAATAAATAAAAAACTGGTTAAAGTTGTTAAACGTGAAAAATGAGCAGAATTGTGTCAAAGAATAAGCACAGACAAGTCATTGAAATTGTTCTGGCGACTACATAAAAGTATGAATGGAGTAGTCAAGAATAAAAGTGTGCCTGGTTTCCAAAGTGCTGACCATATCTGGCAGAGGTCTGACGAGAATAAGGGCAAAGCCCTTTTTGAACGCTATCTAGAGCAGAGAAATCAGACAGTCATGAGAGGCCGACATTTTGCTAAGGCGTCTACCTCAGATAAGGTGAAAGGCCCAGAACATTGCAGTTGAAGACACGGTGACATTGAAAGAGATCAAGACTGCTTCGACGAACAAAAAAAAAAAAAAAACAGCACCAGTGCCAGATGGTATAAGGAATGACGACATCAATATGTGTACTGACAAGAGCTAGAGGAACTAGCAGATATATACAACAACAGCATAGGGAGTGCTAGCATCAAGGAAGAGTGATTCCCTTGGCGAAGCCTGGCAAAGACCACACAAAAATTCAGGGATATCAGGTAATAACCATGCAAAATACAATAGGCAAGCTGCTGGAGAAGTTAATTCGCCAGCAAAATATCAAGTCAGCTAGAGAGGCAAGGTTGTTTCTCACCTACCTTGGAGGGTACCGTTTAAACAGAGAAACCTGGACCAACGAAGTAGTATTTGCCCATGATGTCTATGAAGGTTTCCACTCAGGCATTGAAACATGTGCTGCGGCGATTGATCTTGAGGATGCGTACAACAGAGTACCGTTGGATTTATAATGTTTCAGCTTCTTGAACTCAAGTCCATTCCCCCTTAGTTGGATCGCCACAGCCCTCTTCCATCGGAAAGTAGCTTTTAGATGTGGCAGTTGGACTTCTGAACCAACAGCAATATATCCGGGCCTGCCACAGGGATCACCATTATCTCCGGTGCTGTTCAACGCCTACACAGTGAGAATTACCGGCGAGCAGATCAGAGGAACTGGGAGGACAATGTCATATACCGACAATGTGTTAGTGTATCGTCAGGGTAAGGAATAAAATCGGGTTGCTGTGGATCTACAAACAGAACTAAATCGCATAAGCATGTGGTGTGTCG
The DNA here is from genome assembly GCA_014155875.1 of Cepaea nemoralis. Taxonomy (NCBI): domain Eukaryota; kingdom Metazoa; phylum Mollusca; class Gastropoda; order Stylommatophora; family Helicidae; genus Cepaea; species Cepaea nemoralis. The sequence continues at coordinate 21,233 of JACEFZ010025873.1, forward strand.
AAGCTGGTCAACCCAACGAAGGCAGCAATGGCATGGTTCTTTTGAATAACCATAATGTCAACACTCCAACACCAACTGTAAATCTGTGTTCAGAGAAAGTAAATTAACTAGATAAATCCTTCAAGCTTAAATATACACATGGTTGATAGAGACATTGCCTTTCGCGTGTTGTTTAACACACAAAATACTCGCTTGTTAAAGTTTGCAGAAGCAGTAATGATTAATCTACGCAAGCCAGATCTGTGCAAAACAGAAAGACATGTTAGTCAGCTTAAAATTACCGTGGTAGACAATTGACATTACTGTGCGAGCATGTGTATATTTCAGCTTGAAGGATTTATCTGGTTAATTTACTGTATGTTGTGCGAATTCTGCAGTATGTACCTGACGAGATGCAGCGAAATATGCCAGGCAATAAATCGTGCAATCTATTGTTTGATTGATTGATTGATTGATTTAGGAACCGACATCACAACATTCGGGGCATTCCCATAAGCGGTCCGTCCCTATCCTCACCAGCCAGCGAAGAGTTCCAACACCAATAGTACCAGTAGCAATCTGATTATATGTCAGTCTCGCCTTTCCTCTGAGCGTCGAGCGTCGGCCAGGTCCCTTTGTCACTCCTCGCTGTCTCATTCTTGCCAGACCATGGTGATCCATTTGCTCCTCCGAGGTGTACACGTGCTCCCACAAGGCCGCAACCACGTCTGCCTTGTAAGGTATCAATTCTCCACCAAGCTTTGCAGAATTCGCATGTTCATTCCCCAGCACACCGGCATGCTCCGGAGAAAAGATCCAGGCGATGCTTGCCACCCGTGACCTCCAAAGCGAGGCAAGCCACTCTGCACAAAGCATGCCTGTCCTCACCTTCCTCAGCATGCTTTCTTAGTCAGTTACAATCTCGATGTGTATGTGCGCATCGTATTCTCCATCCAGCGGAAAGCTGCAGTGACCGCCTCCAACTCCATTCTTAAGCTAGATGTTGTGGTATCATATGCCAGGCTCTCCTGCACCAACCGTCTATTGTTTGTGTCTTCGTTATTCAAACTCACTACGGAAAAAAACATTGCTTTTAAATGCTTTGTTAATCTCTCTAAATGTTAATACAGATTTCATGGTGTTGAACGCTGTTTGGGCCATTCCTATTTTCTTTTCGATTTCTGTTACACTTCTGCCATCATCTGTTATTACATATCTATAATAGGAGAAACTTGTTAATGTAAGTAAAGTAACTAACAAGTTTCTCCTATTATGGATATGTAATAACAAATGATGGCAGAAGTGTTAGGAGAAACGTGTTACTTGTTCTAGTATCTACCCGTTTACTGTGATGTTCATTGATGACCTTTCCTTTCCACTGCTAATTATCATAGTTTTCGTTTTTGGATGTTAATATCTAAGCCACATTCTGCACTATGCCTGTTTACCTGTTCCACTAGATTTTGTAAGTCTCGCTAGTAACACTACATCGCTAACATACCTAAGATTGTTTATGATTCTTCCATTGACGTTAAGTCAAGGCAGTTCGACTTATTTAAATATTATTTTTGTGTATAAATTTTAGAGACGGTCTCCGTGGCGAAGGTCTCTCACACGGGATTCATTGGTCCGCTTACCCGCGTTCGAAACACAGCTGCAAACAATTTGGCCGCAGACCGCGTTGCGCTGGGTTTTAACGAATTGGTATGGGAACCAGTCGTCCAGAAAGCAATGGCAAACTATTGAACGTAAAAATTGCCAAGTCATCAACAACACCAGTAAATGCTGATGTGACAGCGATGTTCTATAAACAGATTATGCAAAAAAAAAAAAAAGAAATGTTCAAGAGGCTTGGGGACAACACGCATCTCTGCCGTACCTCTGTTTCTATCTTTATGGGCGACTGACCAGATAGTATATAGAATACTGCACTCATCTTGACCAGACAGTATGAAGAATTCTGAACTCATCCTGACCAGACAGTAATTAGGACAGTGCACTATTCCTGACCAGGCAGTAGGTAGAACACTGCACTTATCCTGACCAGACAGTAAGTAGCACACTGCATTGAACCTGAGCCAATAGTAAGTAGGACACTACAATCATCCTGACGAGACAGTAAGTGGAAGACTACACTCATTGTGACCTGACAATAAGTATGACACTGAACTCATCCTGGCCAGACAGCAAGTAGGACAATAGACTAATCCTGAAGAGACAGTAGATAGAAGCTTGCACTCATCCTGACCAGACAGTAAGTAGAAGCCTGCACTCTCATGACCAGACAGTAAATAGGAGCTTGCACTCATCCTGACCATACAGTAAGTAGGACACTGCATTGATCCTGACCCAATAGTAAATAGGACACTACACTCATCCTGAACAGACAGTAAATAGAAGCTTGCACTCATCCTGACCAGACAGTAAGTAGAAGCTTGCACTCATCATGACCAGACAGTAAGTAGGAGCTTGCACTCATCCTGACCAGACAGTAAGTAGGACACTGCACTAGATGATAAAACGGCCAACAGTAAAATGATTCATTTTCTGACTAGTATCTGTGAGGTCGAAAGAGTCTCTAACTATTGGTACTGAATCTTTTCCAGAACATGTCGGGAAGGGAAGATGGCTAGGCTCGTAACTGGACATCTGAATGTGTTGTCGTCTATAATGCGCGAAGACATGATACTGCAAAGTTCTAGAATATCTGGCGACCTAACAGTGGGAAGTTCTAGAATATCTGAAGACCTTACACTGCAAAGTTCTAGAATATCTGAAGACCTTACACTGCAAAGTTCTAGAATATCTGAAGACCTTACACTGCAAAGTTAAAGAATATCTAAAGACCCGACAGTGCACAGCAATAGAATATCTGAAGAATTGACAGTGCAAAGTTCTAGAATATCTGAAGATCTGGCAGTTCAAAGTTCTAACAGTGCAAATTTTCTAGAATACCTAAAGACAAAATACTAGAAAGTTCTAGAACATCCAAAGACCTGACGGTGCAAGGGTCTAGAATATCTGAAGACCTAACAGTGCAAAGTTCTAGAATATCTGAGGACCTGACGGTGCAAAGTCCTAGAATATCTGAAGACCTAACGGTGCAAAGTTCTAAAATAAGTAAAGACCAGATACTGCAAATATCTAGAATATCTGAAGACCAAACACTGCACGGCCACACGCAAGCGGCAGATTTGTTAAAAGAACATTGTGTTGATTAAAAACATGTTATTTTATGCATAAATATTATATATGTTTTGTGTATTGGGAAGCCGCGGCGGCGTAGTGCAAGCCTCTCGCCTGTTGGCCCCGTGGTCATGAGTTCTGTTCGATTCGAATAATAAAACTGATCTGGGCTCTCAGGTCGACCAAGTCTAAAGTGCGAACCAGGAAACGTCTTGGGAAGTAAAGGCGTTAGACGCGATAATGACCGCATCACTCATCTTGTGTCGATCCGTCCATAAAAATATAGGTCTAGCACTGTTTGTCCAATGAGCCGTGGCGTGTAGAAGGGATCTCTACTTTACTTACCTACTTTGTGTAGTGAGAGATTATCCAAAGGAATAAGCAGATCGCCAGAGGGCGGGAACGCATAAGATCAACTTACGTTTCTGATTTATGTTCGTCATGCCACTGCTTGGATACTAGGCCGAATCACAAAAACCGATATATGATTCTTTTTATGATGACACACATTCGAGATATCGCTGAAATATCAATGCCAGCAGCTCTGTCAAGTAGAAGAAGGACACAGCTGGTTAACTAAGATTACAGGTAAAGCAGTCCTATGGCTGTCTGGTTGGGATATGACGTGTACCGGAGCAGTTTCTTGCTATGGGTCTCTGATGTGACAGGGCTATTACACTTTATAGGTCTGAATGCACGGAGGCCCAGTCTTCCCTCACCTAGCGAGACGACGAACATAGGCGTCGGATCATCGTCCCACACAGCTCATGTCATTATCAGAGCAGTTCCCTATCAACAACGCTAACACGCCCGCTCACATATTCTAGGCCATGTAAACATGAGGTGGGGCTGCCAACTTCTATTCTCTTCGTCGTTCCCTCGAATACAGTTCTCAGAATATACAAAACATTGTTTGATGCTCAATTGTATGAGGCTGGGTGGATTCAAGGACTGCATTCGTCGGTTAAAATGCAATCTGCAACTTCTTTGGACTGAACCCTGGCAGCAGTTCTTTGAGAGGTCAGCACACAGCCACAGAGTGGCCTAGAATATGGCACATCACTATGCCAAGCTCGAGGATTAGCCAGATTGACAACCCACACAAGCGATGTTGTTGGTTGCGGCATTTGATAGATATCTGCCATATAGAACAATTTAAATCATTCCTTTAATTCCTCATCCTGCGCTGTGACGAAGGGGTTACGGACACAATTCGTAATCCTTCATACGCGTTCGAAATACAACTGCGGGGGATTTAGCAGCAGACCGCCTTGTGTCGGTTTTCATAAATTGATATGAGTGACGGTCGTTCAGAAAGCAAGACAAACAACTGAACGCAAACTTGCCAGGAAATCACAAACAGTCAATAATGCTGGGATTGACTGCGACATCCGGTAAAGGATATGCTACTAACTGTAAAAAAAATCAGAATGTTCCTTCTAGCATGGCGCTAAGAGGAGCAATCAGAGGTTGCGCTGTATCCAGCAAGCTTGTTTGCCGCCTCGGTGATCATTGGTTCGAATTGGCGTCGACCAGTCTAACTATGGGTGCAAGGAATGAGTGTCTCCGAAGGTAAAGATGACGGGAGTGAAATTAACCACATCACCCTTCGAGTGCTGATTGGTCTTTACCAGTATGGGGCTGACACCATATGGCTAAGACGTCCAAGAAGTCCAACTATACGTCACGTCCAACACATTTCCCCAGGAAATTGTCCGGTACTCATTTTTATGAACCTGAGTCGACGTCCAGGATCGCACTGTTACGGAAAACTATTCCTATCCAAGCCCACTATCCACTATGCCACCGCGAAGCCATATATACATATATACATTTTTCTTTTTCATATTCTCTTTACATGCCGGCTCCCTGGCCGAGGAGTTAGCAGCTTTCTCCGTTAACTGCGAATACTCTTGTGGTTGACGTGAGCGCACAAGAATTAGAAGTGGTTCGAGTCGCGCCAGTGACTTATGAGAGTATGGAGCCGGTCGCTCAGAAAGTCGTGGCGTGCTGATGAGCGTAATCTAGCCTAGGAATCAACATACAGCTGAAAGATACTGGTGTTGACCGCAATATCCTGAAACAGGATGGAAACGCGGAAAAAAATATTCTCTTTACAGGACATCGCTGTCAACATCAATATTTTACTGCTGTTGTTGATGTCTTGGCTCGTTTATGGTCAGTAGTTTGCCATTGATTTCTGAACGACCGGCTCCCATAACAACTTGTTAAAATCCAGCGCAACACGGTCTGCTGCCAAATCGATCGCCACTGTTTTTCGAACGCGGGTAAGCGGGCTTATGAATCGCGTTCGTAAGCCCTTTGCCACGGAGACGTATATACTCTACAATAGCAATATATGCAACGTAGCTACAGCATATGTAAAATATGTGATTTAAAAAAAACACCATGGGTAAACGTAGTCGAGTAATAATGCAAGGAAATGAAGAATACAAAGAAGAACTGTCAAGTGATGAAACGAAAATCAATAGTAAGCTAAATTTACATTAAACAATCAATCTGCAACAGGAATAGTAATTGCATACTTAGACTGGACTCTGATGGATATCTGGACGTAGATGGATATCTGGAGGCATAACTATAAACAATACTTGTAGTTAACATAGTTAGTACTAGCAGCAATTAATGCATCTTGGTGTCGGCAGCTGGGAATGAAGTGCAATGTGGTGCTATTATGCACACTGTCTGAAGCATTCGTTGCGCATCCAAATAGGCGGAAGAAAACGGCGCTGCAGGGAGCGACCAGAGGATTGATTGATTGATTGATTTAGGAACCGACATCACAGCATTCGGTTCCAGTAGCAATCTAATTATATGTCCGTCTCGCCTTTCCTCTGAGCGTCGAGCGTCGGCCAGATCCCCTCGTCACACCTCGCTGTCTCATTCTTACCAGACTATAGTTGATCCATTTGCTCCTCCTAGGTGTACACGTGCTCTCACAAGGCCGCAACCACGTCTGCCTTGTCATGCATCAATACTCCACCAAGTTTTGCCGAACCAGCTAATCTGTCCGCCTGTTCATTCCCCAGCACACCTGCATGCCCAGGAGAAAAGATCCAGGTGATGCTTGCTACCCGTGACCTCCGAAGCGAAGCAAGCCACTCTGCACGAAGCTTGCCTGTTCTCACCCTTCTCAGCATGCTTTCTGAGTCAGTTTACAATCACAATGTGTGTATGTACCGTGTTTTCAATCCAGCGGAAAGCTGCACTGACCGCCTCCACCCTAAGCTAGATGTAGTGTCATCATACGCCAGGCTCTCCTGCACCAAACGCCGACCATTAGTTTTTGCCAAGAACCCCCAGGCACTTCTCCTACCTCTCAACACGACCCATCCGTGTAGATAATCACATCACCCGGGCGAGAAGTTTCCTGAATTAGTTGCTGAAAAATTCTCGCCCAGAGAATCTGACCAACCAGAGGATCTGACCGACACCAAAGTCTCCGAGTAAAGGTCAAACAGACGCATAATCAGACTGCTACTGGTACATTAGCATTGGGACTCTTCACTGACTCTCTTGTAGATGAGGACGGAGCAGGTTTGGGAATGTTGTGAGTGCTGTGATATCGGTTCTTGACTCAGCTCTACTCAACTCATGGGCTGAGAAGTATACACACACGCACGCACGCACGCACGCACACACACACACACACACACACACGACACACACACACACACACATATATATATATATATATATATATATATATATATATATATATATATATATATATATATATATATAAGGTGGAAAATAATTAGACTTAGTATATTGATAAGGGTATCCCGGTTGGGATGGGTTCATGTCCTTTGTAGCCTTCTTCAGGGAGCCTGGAAAATAGCTCGTTACCCCCACGCGAAGACACCTACAGATAAAGCAAGTATCTTACAAGAATATTAGAAATCTAGACTCCTTTTGAAGGCGTAGATACCACGGAAGTTTACCACTATCCCTAAAGAAGATGACATCCTCTATTCTGAAAAGGACTAGTGTGTGTCCTCATGGGGTTTCCAGCAGTTTATATTCATTTGATGTAGGCATTGAAGATACAATGTGTGAACTGAACATGCTTGGTTAGCACAAGACATCCAATGTGTGAACAGAACATCCACAGTTATTACAGAACAGTCACTATGTGAGCAGAACATACTCCATTCTCACAGAACATCCATCAAGAAATCACTCGAATCCTGATGTCAAACGTAAAGTGTAATTTGAAATAAACGGTTGGAGTGCAGATCATTCTGGGATGAAGCTTTCAGCTCAAAATAGATTATCATTTGTTTTGAAAACATATTCATAACACATTAATCATCCAATGCACAGTCATACTATATATATATATATATATATATATATATATATATATATATATATATATATATATATATATATATATATATATATATATATATATATATAGAGAGAGAGAGAGAGAGAGAGAGAGAGAGAGAGAGAGAGAGATGTAGTAACTAAATAAAGGAGATGGTATTTCTGTCTCCCGCATCACTGGTACAAGACATGATGTTACTTCTAATTTGTTACTGTCTGGCTGGGATGGCTAAGGGCTCAAAACCCATATATGAAGGTCGACGTCTATTTTAGGGATCTCCCGCAGGTTGTGCCAAGCAGGGTTAAAAGTATACTGGCAGTCTCCAACACTTTGGCCTTCCAGCCTCTAATTACAAGATCTCCAGTGCCATCTACTGGAGGATTGGGATGTGATGGAGGCATGGTATTTTCTAGAATCATAATTGACCTGGTATGATATAGACAGGGTAACAATACCTCTATCTCTGTCAGCGGTAAGTCTGCATCACCCGCATTCATTCTGGTAGACTTAAAAGTACACCGCCCATCTACATTCATTCATTCATTCATTCAGTAGCATGTCCTTTGCAGAACCTCGCTCCCATAACAACCTTCCGGAAAACCTCTCGATCATACGTAAGATGTCCCGTGTCCGATACACCCATCTGGAGATAATCCGCCACATCCTGCACTCATCTTCTCTTTCGTCGTCCTCTTCCTCTATTCCCAGGCATATACGCCTCCATTATTGTTCTCTCCAAACTTTCATGACGTTTCAATGTTCTTTGTTTTATCTTCTTTAATAGCCAACCTTCTTCAATACTCAGCTCTTGAAGTATGGATGCATTTGGTCTTTTCTTTACCCAAGATATTCTTAAAACTCGTCTACAGCATGAAAAAATACAAACTACATAAGTGTCAGGGTCTTAAACTTGGCTCGCTAACCTAACACATGTGAGACAGTACAAGTACAACGTGATTTGACGTAAGACTCAACGACACACCGTTCAATGGATTTATTTACAGATCATATACAGTACGATGATCACAACAATATATACTTGATACTTCAATACACTTACATCCACAATACAGCTCACAAGTCTAACTCTCAAGATGTCCAGACACTCGACTTTCAGGCACAGAAACCACACAACGCCTTTCTCTCATCATGCGTCCGTCCAAGTCCGTGTCCCAGAGCTGTCTGCCGCTAGTTCGCAACTTGCCTCCCACCTGAGGTGGCTTCACGAGGCATGCGTGCGTCTTGCGTCGTCCTTGCCTGACCGCTGGTCGCTCGTCAGCCAGCGATCTTGCAGGCAGGTAACTACCACTCGCCTGGCGGCGTAACGAAGTTACTGCATCCCTGCTGGGACCTAAGTCGCCTGGCGGGCCGTAACGATGTCACTGCATCACTGTACCCTTCCTAGACTCTGACACGCTCCCCCGGCACTTTCATGAAAGATGTCATCTTTCATGTATAATATATGTACATACTGGGTAATATTTTTAAACCCTTTTCAGAGTCGACCCTTGTGTTGTTATATACATTGGGATCAAAATAAATAAAACATATGCCAAGAAATATATAAGAAAGGGAAATTGCATTCAACGACATGGGGTGTTCAACCTAACACTTGTCAGGTTTGACCTCTCGATGGTGATTACCTCAATTGCATTTAAAGACCCAGTCAGATCGGTAGTACCAGCTTCACGCATCTACCTCGCAGCCTCCAAAAAAAAAAACAAAAAAATAATAATATGGTTCTTGAAACAAAAACCATCTAGCTAGACCGAAATACGGCTTTATATAAGTCGCATTTAAAAAGCTCAAACCCTGACCTTATTTTGGGCCCGGAGCTCTTGTGTGGCTGCAATGTCAGCAACACTGTGCCATGCCCCGTAGATGGCTACCTGGTGTGTTAACAATCTGGCAACAACATGGCTATTTAACAAACATATACTGAATACATTTCAAATTATGGCCCCTTTTTGTAAAAGATGTAATAACAAATAAATGAAAG
>JACEFZ010025874.1:0-26622 GCA_014155875.1 Cepaea nemoralis
GTCCAATTGGGGACTTGGTGTAGTAATTTACAAGTTCAGCACCTTGTATGATGTAAGTATATTCTGTAGTCTCCTTCCTCCTTTCTCCAATTGTGGGACTTGTGGGTGGGTGGGGTAGATTGTATAATGGGGTACTCAATACTCAACATGGAATTCAACGGCGAGTGATACGACGGTAGATACGGTGCGAGACGGCGAGAGGATTGTGGGTGGGTGGGGTAGATTGTATGGTGGGGTACTCAATACTCAACATGGAATTCAACGGCGAGTGATACGACGGTAAATGTCCATGTCTCCTCTTACTTTATCATTTATTTCGTTTTCATTTATATTAATTGTTTCTTCACTAGGTGTCACCTTGCACAGAGTTAAACGGGAGATTACTGACACCATTTACACCAGTGAACATAAAAGAGGGGGATCAGATCAAACTGGCCTCATGCGGCCATAAAATCGAATATCATTATAAATTCACTTTATCGGATGATGTAAGTATATTCTGTAGTCTCCTTCCTCCTTTCTCCAATTGTAGGATTTGTGGGTGGGTGGGGTAGATTGTATGGTGGGGTACTCAATACTCAACATGGAATTCAACGGCGAGTGATACGATGGTAGATGTTCATGTCTCCTCTTACTTTATCATTTATTTCGTTTTCATTTATATTAATTGTTTTTCCACTAGGTGTCACCTTGCACAGAGTTAAACGGGAGATTACTGAAACCGTTTACACCAATGAGCATTGTCATGTCTTAATCTAAAGTCAACACCCACATTATATTTTACCCCCTTTCTAATAACCTGGAGAATCCACCAGCTTTCGTCCAACACACTCCATCAGCCCGTGGACACCTTTTCCTATCTCTCTCTCACTGTCGTACTATGCCCCCTCTCATTCTTCCCCAACGCAAGATATTCAACAACTCATTCTTCCAACAATTAATAAAGATTAATTTATTAAAAGAAAAAGTGTAATGTACGTGAGGCGTGTATGCGAAGAAAATGTGTGTTGGGTATTCTAATGTAAATGTGGAGGTCAGACTACAAAGTTCATGATCAGAGTCCACTCATCATGGCAAGGATTACACGACATCACAAGAATCAGCACAATGGACCTCACCGAAGTCGTGTCCTTCTCTCCAGACATGTCCTCCTCCAGGAGCTCTGATGACCATGAAATCTGATTCCCATTCAAATCTATAATCCGTGAACGATACTATTTTTGTTCCTAACAAAAACTGTTCCTAATAGTTTATAGAAACTCAGACTTCATAATTCCTGCGCAGTGAAAAAAACATGGAACACTGTCCTATGAACATGACGTTTTTCCTTCCTGCGAAATGTTCTATAGTTTTCACTCTTAAACAGTCATTGTATCTATATTCCAATAGATTTCTTTATTTTCTAGATATTGTCTTAAGGTTATGATTTCCTTGATACGTGGAACAACTACACTTTAATGTTTGGTTTCATCTAATGTGAACATCAGTTCCTACTGATCTAGTAATACGTGGACTGAACATCCATCACTACAGGTGTGTTAACGAATGGTATGAACTCATGTAGGATACTTATACCATTCAGCTCCACCGAGCAATGTTTATCAACTTCTTCTAGCATAGACCCATTGAGAAAGTTGCTGGCCAATCTTCCTGCACCAAAATTGTATCCGGGATCGGATTTTTCAATGATTCTGTGTTCTTCATCCCGACCAGAGGGAACCTGTAAAATATATAACACAACTGGTGATAGCCTCCCCGTCACTGATCTCTATTAGATGATCGTGGGCCATCGGCCCTGCTCAGAAAAATACAGTGAACCTAACTCTGTCAGGGACAAATGACTCAACCTATTGGTTTTCATCAGGCCAAGACAAGAAAAAAAAACAACAAACAGAATGTGGAGCCCCGCCCACCAGGGACACCCACTGGAATATTCCAATTATCCCCCATTACTCAATTCTCAACTAGTAAAGCTTATCAATACTTCACTACTCTATTTTCAACTAACAGAGCCAATTATCACTTCGCTACTCTAGCTAGTTTCAACCATGCTACTGCCTAAATTAATTAGGACTAATTACACAATATAAACTACCTTAGGCAACACTGCAGTCTTACCAAATCACATCTACAATTGCCATGACAGGCACGTGTAACAATTAATTAATCCTTAATTCGCACACGGTAGACATTATTACAATCTCTAACTGCAGTGCCACAGGCACTTACTGCCTAGATCAACGGTTCGAGTTACACTGCCGTCACCAAATCATATTCTCTTGGCAGACAGCCTTGAATTGTTTACTTGACGTTTTGATCTCAAACTCTAGCTGGTTTCAAGGGCAGATTACCCATTTCATCATCAGTGCTTCCCCTTAGATTAAATTACTACAAGAGTTATCTGATCTTGTTCACAGTTATCTCTTCCTGTCCTGACATCCACACAAGCCCGCAGCGTGTCACCAACACCTGGCCACAATTTCTCCGACTGTTTGTGAACTGTCAAGGGCAGAGTATTGATTCATCTCACTCACTCCCTCCCCAGTAAACATCCGCAGCTGTTACTTTTGACCGCCCTGGGATTTTTGACATCCGATTTGTTTTTTCTGTTTGTTAAAATAATTGTGACCTTGACAACATGCCGTTAATCAGAATGCCTTTATTGTCATCAACTGGTTAATCACGGTGTTTTTCGTGACAAGCATAAAAGAGGGGGATCAGATCAAACTGGCCTCATGCAGCCATAAAGTCGAAAATCATTATAAATTCACTCTATCGGATGATGTAAGTATATTCTGTAGTCTCCTTCCTCCTTTCTCCAATTGTAGGATTTGTGGGTGGGTGGGGTAGATTGTATGGTGGGGTAGTCAATACTCAACATGGAATTCAACGGCGAGTGATACGACGGTAGATACGGTGAGAGGCGGCGGGAGACGATGAGAGATACCGTGGGAGAAATGGCGAGAGATACGGCGGGAGACAGCGTTTATGTAATAAGAAGAATTGTCTAACATGTCCATACGTGTTTCATACTTCAGCGATTGCATTCCCCCTAGGCACCTTCTCTTTGAAAGATTCTTCTTCTTATACAATCTCTTTCTTGATCAGCGAGAGAAATGGATGAGGTGCTTAAACTCTTTTCTCTTTTTATTCTCCTTTCTTAACTGTTGCCCTAACGCATTCGATGTTGCATTTCTTTCTCTCACTCTAGCACCTAAGTATAGGGAAACCATGTCTCCTCTTACTTTATCATTTATTTCGTTTTCATTTATATTAATTGTTTCTCCGCTAGGTATCACCTTGTACGGAGGTGAACGGGAAACTACTAATACCATTTAAACCATCCAATTTAAAAGAGGGAGATCACATCAAACTCGCCTCCTGCTGGCATAAAGCAAAATACCATTACACATTCACTTTATCGGATGACCTTAAGTATATATTCTGTAGTCTCCTTCCTCCTTTCTCCAATTGTAGGATTTGTGGGTGGGTAGGGTAGATTGTATGGTGGGGTACTCAATACTCAACATGGAATTCAACGGCGAGTGATACGACGGTAGATACTGTGAGAGACGGCGGGAGACGGCAAGAGGATTGTGGGTGGGTGGGGTGGATTGTATGGTGGGGTAGATTGTATGGTGGGGGACTCAATACTCAACATGGAATTCAACGTGGAGTGATACGACGGTAGATACGGTGAGAGACAGTGGGAGACATGAGAGATACGGCGGGAGAGATGGCAAGAGATACCGCGGGAGACAGCGTTTATGTAATAAGAAGAAGAATTGTCTAACATGTCTATACGTTTTTCATACTCCAGCGATTGCATTCCCCCTAGGCACCTTCTCCTTGAAAGATTCTTCTTCTTATACAATCTCTCTCTTGATCAGATCAACGAGAGAAATGGATGAGGTGCTTAAACTCTTTTCTCTTTTTATTCTCCTTTCTTAACTGTGGCCCTAACGCAGTCAATGTTGCATTTCTTTCTCTCACTCTAGCACCTAAGTATAGGGAAATCATGTCTCCTCTTACTTTATCATTTATTTCGTTTTCATTTATATTAATTGTTTCTCAGCTAGGTATCACCTTGTATGGAGGTGAATGGGAAACTATTAATACCATTTAAACCATCCAATTTAAAAGAGGGAGATCACATCAAACTCGCCTCTTGCAGGCATAAAGCAGAATACCATTACAAATTCACTTTATCGGATGACGTTAAGTATATATTCTGTAGTCTCCTTCCTCCTTTCTCCAATTGTAGGATTTGTGGGTGGGTGGGGTAGATTGTATTGTGGGGTAAATTGTATGGTGGGGTACTCAATACTCAACATGGAATTCAACGGCGAGTGTTACGAAAGACAAACTTCAAGCTACACCATAAACACCCCTACATAGCTAAGTCGAAAATTCGAAGGCTAAAAGGGGGTACTTGTACCAGAATTTGGAATTGGAATAGAAAAAGAGCCTTTACAAACCAAATTCTGAAGTCAGCGGGTGCCTAAGCCCAAAACACGAAATTAGCCAAAGCCACTGACTAAGTCCAGACCAGCGGCAAATCTGAGCAGACTTGACCTTGACTTCACTTTCTACCTTGTGCTACTACTACTATTAATTGTGACACATACCAGCAGAAACATTCAAGAATGGAGTCGGCAAGACTAATTTTAACACAAGGCACTGGAAGAAAGAACAGACTGATAGAGCTCGACCATGCTGTGACAACGCTGGGCATGTCTGATGCGTACATATAAATTGCGAAACAGGCCTTTTCTTCTTCTTCTTCTTCTTCGTTCATCCGGAGTTTTTTTTCGGATGTGATTGCGTTGTGCCTGTTTACAGCAGAGCTGCGTTCTTGCGCCGTTAGGCCGACACATCCGACTTCTGCGGGCATTTGTTGACCGGGTTAACCTTCCCGGGGAAACAGGCCTTTTAAGGTGTGGCATGTGCCACATAGCTATTTAGAAGTAGCACACCGTACATGGAACCAAAAGATAAACGCAAGCCGAACTGCAGTGGACAGTATAGTGGACAGCGCACAACCACTAGGACGTCACGGCCATGTTCACCGGACAACGAAAACTTGACAACGGGATATACGCTGTGGGAAGTCAGAACGAAATGGACGTGTTTGTGGTTTTCTAAGGACGAAGTATTTCGGTTATAAGAAATTGAAGGATGACGGCCGACTTGTTCTGAGCTATGAAGATCTAACGATAGTTAGTGGAAACGCCATGTATGAACGAATAACCGGCAGCCTCTAGACGAATTGATTCGGCACAAGTGATAACACCGGAGACAGATGGATTCAACGGAGGAAACATGGAGAAGATAATAACGGTGAGACAGAGGACATGTGGAAGGTTAGTAGGTACTCATAGTAACTTAGGCCGCCCCCCGAATAACTCGGGACACTAAGATTGTGTGCTATTGCCTGTGCATGTAATATCTGGACGACCAGAATAAATCTCATGTGTATTCCATTTCACGCTGTCTCGACAATTTGTTCTCAAGTTTATATTTGTTGCCAATTATTAATGAGCCAAGGATACTATAGTGTAAGTCAAGGAGTTAAGACATGGCTGTAAGTTAAGACGACTTGCATTATAGCACGTGGAGGAACGTCCGGGATTGCATAAAAGTAAACAAAGCTGTCGCCGTCATATGGAAAGAATTGTGCCAAAATATGTAAACATGCTGAAAGAAAGTGATTGCGCACTGATAACCGAGTCCATGCACCGTACAACACACACCGGAAAAACGTAGCGCTTTTGAGAACATCTGCCGGTTTCATAACATAAAATTTTGTGCCAGAAATTAGTGCATATTTTATTGTCACACACAAAGAGAGCAGACGATAAGGTTTGTAAAATTGCTACACTCGGCAGACGTCAGAGTAGTGGCGTATACGTCACAGGAAAAGGCGTCTTCAACATACACATTTCCACTCTGCCTTGATTCAGTACAATGATATATCGACTGATTTGTGGACAAGATGCCATTTTACATAGTCGGGCATCGTCTGAAAGTCTTCTAACCGCGCACACACTACCACCAGTTACTGCTTCAATCACAAGAAGCATAATATACAGAAGTTATTGTCCTCACTGAATTGGTTTACACAGGATTCAGATTACTACATGCTACTGGACACTATCGCTGACTGGTAAGGATTTTTTTTACCAGCGTTTCGTTGATCATAGCGCCATTGTAGAACATTACACTTAACCGACACCTCACTCGCTCAGGATCAACACAGTTGTCGTTTACACGGAATGTTACCATTGATATTCTCCAACTGGACACGAGTAAACAGTACATACGCACCACACAACAGACAACAGGAGGATCTGGAACTTTCAACTACGAAAGAATAACGAAGGATACAATCTACCATTTATCAAACCATAGTGTCACCTCATATTACTCAGTTGACTTTACACATCTGACGGGAGCAACAGGATGCAGTATTGTCTAGACAAGCGGAGGCAATCAAGGTCATCGTTATAACTACACTTGATAGCTACTGACACCGCCAGCACTCTACTTCGAAACACCAAGCATTCAGCTAACAGGTAGGACGCACACTTACACTTATTCGACATCATGTTTGGAGCAGTTTGACACCCATATGTACATACAACGGAGAATGAACTTTAGCCTTCACGAGGACACTTCCTTCCACGAAATTCTCATCAAACTTTTGACGTATGGACAACCCTACACTGTATCCAGTTCATACTTAAGGATCGTTGCACAGTACAACGCCATACATACTGAGTTTACTTACTAAGCCACTCAACCATCTACTTATAGAGGATTTTTACTGGTTGTCTGGACATTATAGATGCTATGGATTATGCACTGATCTGGAAAGGTATATCAACTCAGATGCCAATATGGATGTGTGACATTATAGACTTGACCTCCATCGACGCTTCCTTCCATCATCATTCTCTAGGAAATCTGGATTTTATTGAGACGCTCATCTGGACATTGTTGACCGGATCTTTCATGAAGAGGTACCTACATTTCCAACGACACTTCTAAGCGGACGTCAGCACATTATCGGACATTGTCACGGACACATCAGTCAACCTACTTCGGGATCAGACAGTCGCCAGACTGTGAACATTCTTCTACTGCGGATATATCGACAACGGTCATACCTGTTGGCAACCTGTGGGATTATCGTGACAATCGTTCAGGCCAGTATAATTGGTTGATGGTTATGTTGGTTGTTATTTGATCAAGTGCATACGTAATATATCAATAGTCAGTATTAATTTATTTTATAAGAGCAGATAGCTGTTTACGTCACCTTTCAATCGTTCTCTCATAACTGTTACTTGTCTGTTGTTGTCATATTTTTTATACTGAATATATTTCTTATACTATTTTCTGTCGTTTACATATAGTAACACGTAGGACATTTTTATCGCATTAAGATTGCTGAATTTCTGTTGCTGAATTATTGTTGAGTTGAAGTTGACAGTTTGTTCAACATTTGTTATATTGTTTACTCTCGATTGAACGTACTTCCATATTGTCGATTTCCTTTACATTTTTGCACGTCTCTTCTTATTTCAGCTAGATAATTTATTATACAGGTAGGTCAAGATGTCTACACTTCGAGATTACGTTATATTAGGAGAGGAAAATGGTTTAGCTGGTGCAGACCTTAGGAACTGGGTACTGCAGGAATTCAGAGCTCAAACCGCACGTGAGTGGAAGGAACGACGAGAAGAACATGCAGTAGAGCAACTTCAAGCTACGCGTGAATGACAAGAACGACAAAAGAAATTGGCGCTTGAGATGGCTATCAAACGAAGTGAACTAGCTGTGGAACGCGAGAGAATAGAAGCTAGAGGAAAAGAGATAGCAGCGGAAAAAGAGAGACTAATTATGGAAATGCAATTAAAAGAAATGCGAATAACTGCAGAAATAACTACAATGAGGAGAGAGATGGAAGAAAAACGGATAACTGCACAGACAGAGTTAAAGGCAAGACAAATAGCCGTAGATGCAGAAATCAAACAAAAACGACTCGCACTTGAAGAGAGGCTTGCAAAGGAAACAATTTGGAAGGCACAAATGAGAAAACAAAGACAAATGTATGAAATAAAGGAAAATAATCACACAGGTAAAGTATGTGCTACAGTAGTGAAAGAACCGAACGCCAGAGATTTCGTTCAGAAAGGAACTATAGAACACAAGTCTAACAAAACACTTACAAGTGCAAATGCCCAAATTGAAATAACACAAAAAGAAGAAGAAAAGACGCAAATAGAACAGGGTACATCAACGGTAGACATGCATGATACAACGCTACTGAGTGATGGCATAACGGTAAATAATTGCGAATACCAAGATTTACACAAAGTAAATGAACCCAAACATGAAGAAATAACTGATACTCAAAAACAAATCAAACGTGATTACATGTCTCTCAATGACATTTTTCTAAAACATCCTAAAAAGAGAGTAAAGGTTACACGCACTCAGTACAAACAACAGAGACAACATACTAAAGTGTTGCCTAAACAACGGCAATGGAATTTGATAACAATAATGATTGCTCAGATCATAACTGTAGCGAAGTCAACCATGACACAGGTTGAATATGTTGTCATAAATGTGTATTTTCGTACAAAAATATATGCTATTAGCAACAGTGCATACATATACGCACAGCTCAAGAAACATTGTACAAACGGTTTCTTACGAACAAAATGACATATCGCGGACATGCATACAGAAGGCAAGAAGTGTAGCACAAATATACACACAAAAGGCAAGAAATGTATTACATACATACGCGCAGAAGTCACAAAGTGTATCACAAACGTACAAACAGAAGTCAGGAGATGCATCACACATATGCACGCTGAAGTTAAAAAGTATGTCACAAACATGTACGCACAATTGAAAACATACATTACTTGCGGCATTACAACTATCCATTCACAAGTTAAAAGAAGCTACACACAATCCAGAAAGAAACTGATAGATTGGTTAATAGAAACCAAGAAATACACTACAAACATTTGTACGCAAATTAAAACAAAAGTTATAAACTGTGGGATACAGGTAAAGATGTACGTTACGAACTTGATAGGTAAATGCAGAGAACACTACAAACAACAAACTACACTTGTATTTACTTACCGTAGTTATAGTTACTTGTCTTACTTCTGGTACAAATTTACCAAACAGACTTCATTACAACGTATGCATTACAGAGGATACACAAGACTAAAAACAATTACATTGTTCCAATCAACAAAGTTACAATGTACAAATATTGGCATGCGTGCAGAAGAGAGATTCTATAGGTTTGAAACAAAGAAAGAAAGAAAGAAAATGAATGAAAGGAAGAGTAAAAGAAAAGAATAAAGAAAAATAAAATGGGATGAAAGTGTTAGGTTCATATCAACACATAGTACAGTACACTACAGACACAATAGGGTCTTAGGTCTTATTACTTGGTTATGCCAGGTGTCACTGATATAGATCTATACTTTTCAGAGGTGTTCACACTACCTCATATCTCTACACTCAGTGGTGTGAAGAATATTTCAGTTCTCTATTTGTTGGATAATGGTTCTTAACTATATCTTTATTGGAGAACTTAATAAATTATTTGATTTAAATATTTATTCTTGTTGAATCAAAATAGTATATTATATTTCTGATTTAATTTTTTTAGAGGTCTTGAATATTTCAATAGGTATGATTCTTCGCAAAATTTTAAGATCTGCAAAATTCTAGTCAATGAGAATATTCTTAAAGATCTCCTTAGTCGTCTTTAGATCTTTGGAATCAGTTCAATTTCTGAATGTTTATCTACATTAGTTATATTTTAGTTAGGCCGATTGAATATATTTGAATGCACCTGATTCGATAACAATTTACATAACAAACAACAAAGTATTTGCATAATATTATCAAGTATATACATATGTTGTCGATTTCGTTTATTGGCAGAGACATTATGAAGCCAGTCATCGTGTTCATGAGATCGAGTCGATGATTATAATATGTCCTACTATATGATCTGGAAGTCGAACTGTTCCAGACCAACAGAGATCGAAATCGCTTTGAGGACGATTCGGTGATATTTATGTGAACGGTGATAGTTAGATGATCACTGTGATGTGATTAATAAGTCATTAACACTTAGCTACACATGAAAACACTATTGTGTTAGTTATATTAACTATTTATTAGCAAGAAAACACTTATGTACACTTATGTAGTGTGATATTGAGATACTATGAACTTGTGTAGTAGTTATATCAATTTAGATTATTTTTTCGTCGTCAATCAATGTTGTTCACATAATTGAATTAATTTATTAGTATTAGAATTTATTGATTGAAGATATGAGTTAATATTATGTTCGCTGTTAACTCACAGGCGAAGAGTATGCCACATGTTGATTTCGCCATTAATTGCCAGGAAATTGTCAACGGATGCAATATAGGATTACAACTATGACGGGTCTCTGAATTCTACGTTGGGTGTCCATATCTCAATCCTATTTCGAATGGACATCACAAGATTTATATTATGAAGGAATAAGTATTTTATTCTAGACAATTTGTGTGATTACAATTATTAGAGTATCACGAACTGACATTGAACTTTCTTAATTTTAGCTTATGTGATATGAACATACTGATTTATATAATTTATGAACGATACATTAGCTGATTATGATATGTGTAATTTCGTTAACAGAGTGAATTCCATTAGTTGAGTATTATATTGAAATAATTACGGTTGTTAATAATTTATTGGTTATAGAATAGAATTATCAATGAATTGTTCGTATATATTCATTCGAAGGCCAGGTCAGATGTATTGCGCTATTACAGTAAATATCTTTGGTCATAGAAGAAAAAAAATCGCTGCAATATAAGCTACACTTGGGGCATGGAATGGACCTCTCCTACACAGATGTCTCACGAGAAACGCCTAGTGAATATAACCTGCGACAATATGGAGAACTAGCTGGTACTGATTATTTGGTACCTGGGATTACCCTTGTCCACAACTCCAGGTTTGATCCTAGAGTGGGGACACTTGTTAGAGACTAATTATAATTATGGTTAGTTAGAACGGCCCTCCCATAGGCCGTTATCTACACGACGTTCACCGTAGGTGTGTGAACTGATGGGCGTGCCCTTTATCAATTTTTTTTTTTTTTAAAGGGTAAGTAACAGGGGCTATTGGTCGTATTCAGCTCAGTATTCTCATTTGTTGGCAATGCTATTTGGCATAGTTGGTTATCACATATATAGATATGTATTAAGGAGTTAAATGATAGGATCATTTATTGTGGGGAGAGGCATAATGCCACATAGCTATTTAGAAGTAGCACACCGTACATGGAACCAAAAGATAAACGCAAGCCGAACTGCAGTGGACAAGTATAGTGGACAGCGCGCAATGACTAGGACGTCACGGCCATGTTCACCGGACAACGAAAACTTGACAACGGGATATACGCTGTGGGAAGTCAGAACGAAATGGACGTGTTTGTGGTTTTCTAAGGACGAAGTATTTCGGTTATGAGAAATTGAAGGATGACGGCCGACTTGTTCTGAGCTATGAAGATCTAACGATAGTTAGTGGAAACGCCATGTATGAACGAATAACCGGCAGCCTCTAGACGAATTGATTCGGCACAAGTGATAACACCGGAGACAGATGGATTCAGCGGAGGAAACATGGTGAAGATAATAACGATGAGACAGAGGACGTGTGGAAGGTTAGTAGGTACCCATAGTAACTTAGCCCCTCATCGTAGTAACTCATCTGGGAGCTCGTCGCTTAGTAAGGAGTATCTGAGAGCTCGTCCGATCAAGAACAATATAGACATTGTTGTCATTCTGATATATCTGTGGGCTCTTCGCTGAGAGAGGAGTTATTATCGGTGACTTCGTTCCATCAAACTAGCAAACCTTTGACAATTTGGATTGTGTGGCTTCAAGAGGGTAATGTGAACTCTTTGTGTGTGCGCCAGATAATTCACACAGACAGATGGGAGTAAAAACTCAAGCTAGCAGACAGGTCACGTAAAGGTTACTACAGGTAAATGTGATACCAACAATATCGCTGAAGCTAGCAGACAGTTCACGAAAGACCACTTCAGTTCATCAAAAGCAGCCAGCGCGCGGCAAAACAGACAGTGAGTGATTTAGCAGCGAAGTCATGTGCCCGTTGAAGACAGGTGTACGGTGTTTTTCATAGGTCAAGAGATGGGGCGTCAGAGAATTAACGCAGAGAGGTCAAAAATAGGACAGGATTGAACCAAAGATTGAAGACAGCGAGCAATTTCGCCGCAACATTCTGTGCGTGGTGATAATTTGGTGTGTGTGTGCGAAGGCAAGCGCACTGTGTTGTCGCAAGTTGACTGGTCAAGATTTGTCGACGCAGTTAAAAGGCCAGGTTGAGAGAGGGTCAGCGCTGTTTACGAGGACAGCTGGAAAGGGGTATTAACGTTAACCCTACCACAGGGGGTGGGGCACGGCAGGTGTCGTTGTGGATAACGGAAAATTTCCGGACATTACTTTGTTCACAGCCGGGTCGGGGCTCAGAAGTTGTGTGGAAAGTGTTTTTTGTATGACGGAAAAGTGTCCGATCATTTTACAGACAGTCAGTGTGGATTATTGTGACAAAGAAGACTGAGGTACTGACTTGAGGTGTCCGGCAAGGTCAAGGTTGGGGACAGTGGAAAGTTACTGAGGTTTTCCATAGTGGAACCTGTGTTTACTGAGGATTGTTCACTGAAGGTGATAAAGAGAAATTGAGGTGACATTGTGAGTTGGGGGTGGAAGGAGGAAAGGTACTCAGGAAAATTTCCACGGCCTAGTGTGGTCAAGATGACTCATTGTGAATGAACAAAACAAGGTGTTTTGAAAGAAAGCCAGATTTTATGTTTCGCCTTTGTTGAACTGTTCTACTATTGTCATCATTATTCTGTTATGAGCAAACAGTTTTAACGGATCATCATGGCAACCATGGTTGTATCTCTTTGCCAATAAGGATTTATATATAAAAATTTAAAGCGCTGGATATTTGGTGGCATTATTTTTTTTTTTTTTTTGTTGTTGAACTTTGCCTTTAAACGTGAGTCTAGCACATAAATGAAACAGCGAAGCGCCATCTCCGCAACGAAAGTAACAACATATCGAAAGAACACTTTGGATTATTACTGTGGTGCCACCACGTCCAGAGAAAGTACAATAACGTTACGGACTGTGTCGAGACAGAACAGTTTGGATATCACTATCATCTTCAACTTTTGTCGACAGTTGGAACTTGTGATCACCACATGAATTCAGGAACCACTCAACAAATCAATCAGTCATTTTGAAATCTAGTGTCGTAGACATTTCCAGCGAATTGCGAATAACTATTAAAACGAACAAAAACTTTTGTGACTGATTAATAAGTACATATTTGTCGGCCAACAAGTTACACATTATTTTTTTTTTTTTGCTCCCATCGTCATATTTATTGTTATCGGGTGTTACGCAATTATTTGTATGTGGTCCAGTGTTTGTCAAGAGTAGGGGATTTTTGTGTTGCTTCTCGAAGGCCGGGAGGCGGGGCGAGAATTTATTTTCTTACTGTGCACCATGTGTTTTCTGGGAAGTAAATCGTAAGGTCGGTTTGTTTGATTCTGCAGTGAAGCAGGGTGGTCCTGGATTATATACCGTGCCTTTTGGGTCTAACGTCAGATCTGTGTATATTTTCAGTATATATTCCTTTTCTTTCTCTCTTTCTTTTCGTTATATTTACATATGATATTTGTTGTGTTTGGATATATATTTTTATTGTGATCTTTCGTCATTTCTGCTGCCTAGTGGTCTTTGTCAATTTATATTTATATATTACGCGCACTGTGGGTGTCCCTACACAAGCTTGTGGGTGTTACTGTGGTTTATTTCTGTGTGATCATCGTCTCCCGTGTACTCAGCTTGTGAAGTCTAGCGTTGGATAGTCGTCACTTAGCGTTATCATCCATTTGTTTGTATATGTATTTATATGTATGTTTAACAATATTTCCAGGGACTTTATGAACTTGTGATCATAGATATATAGATATAAGGGAGCATAGGTGATATTCCACATCACTACCTAGTGCTTATAGAGTGACTGGGTGAGTA
This sequence comes from Cepaea nemoralis, assembly GCA_014155875.1. NCBI lineage: Eukaryota > Metazoa > Mollusca > Gastropoda > Stylommatophora > Helicidae > Cepaea > Cepaea nemoralis. The sequence goes on from JACEFZ010025874.1 coordinate 14,181, forward strand.
CAGAGTGATATTTTAGCACTACGAAGTTACGTGCACAAGGACTAGTAGCAGAGTCTTTACATTTATAGTTGGCTGACAGACAGCAACGTGTCCGCAAGTACAAGATGCCTACTTTAATGGACTATATTGAAGCAGGTGAACGAATAGGCCTGAAAGGTAAAGAGTTACAGGAGTATGCCGAAGCAAAAGAACAAAAGCAGACGGAAAGAGAGGAGAGGCATAATGAACGTGAGGCAAAACGTCTACAGGAAGTAAAGTTAGCTGAAATAGAAAACAAACGTCTACAGGAAGAGAAAGAGACGCAAGTAAAACTAGCTGAAATGGAAAACAAACGTCTACAGGAAGTAAAGTTAGCTGAAATAGAAAACAAGCGTTTACAGGAAGAGAAAGAGACGCAAATAAAGTTAGCTGAAATGGAAATTGAGAAAGAGAAGATCAAGTGTCAGTTGCAAACTAAAATCGAGTTAAGAAAACTAGAACTAAGTTCAAAAGGTCAAAGTGAGGAAAGCAGAAGACCATCGCAGTCGTCACAGAGATTAAAACTGCCATATTTTACGGACCGGGATTGCCTTGAATCCTATCTTGGGAGATTCGAATCATCTGTAAAAACATTAGGCATTCCAGAAGCAGAGTATGCGATGCGACTTGGAGAATTTCTGACGGGTAAGGCACTAGACACCATGTTCAATTTACCTGTAGAAGAAAGAAACAACTACACTATCTTACGTCAACATTTGCTGACAAAGTTCCAACTAACTGAACATGGATATAGAACAAAGTTTAGACAGTTAGTGCCAGAGACAAATCAAGATTTCACAGATTTTGTTAACACAGTAAAGAATACATTTAACAAATGGATGGAGCTTGCAGAAGTAGGGAAAGATGTTAATAAATAAGTAGATCTAATGTTAAGAGACAAGGTAGTATCTGTATGCAATTCTAACTTAGTAGCTTTCTTTGAGGAACGGAAGCCAAAGGACATAGACACAATGTCACAGTTAGGACAAAACTACATGACTGCACATCCTAACGTATCTATTGGGAAACTAATGAGTGAGGAAATAGTCTGTGCAGCGTACACTAAACAGGACCAGAATCCAGTCATCAGACCAAGGGCGAAAAGTGTGGATTCAGCACAGAAAGGTGAGCAGCAAGAACTTCAAGATAATGGTTTCCGAGGAAACAATGTTGGTAGAGTAGGACGGTACCCATATAGAAGAGGGAACTTCCAGAGACGTCCAAATTATGCCGGATGTTGGAATTGTGGGAGCTGGAGACACAAGGCAGCACAGTGTGATGCACAACCATCAGATGGCCCAACGAACAACAGTAAAAGGGAGATTACTTGTTTCAAATGTGGAAGGAAGAGGCATTTCAGCCATCAATGTAGGATGAGAGAAACAGAGCACTCAAATGCAGCGCAAGTAATTGAGACGCTGAACAATGAAGATTGTAGTGGGTGCAAACCTCTTTTTGAAAAAGACAGTCAGCCAGTCTTAATATGTGGTCATACAGTGAAAGCAGGATCAGCAGTCCATGAAGGAGGAAGTCTGAAGATGCATCATGGGTTTGTTAATGATAGGCCAGCGTTAACAATTAGGGATTCCGGATGTACATCCATCGGAGTTAGAAAGAGTTTAGTGCATCCCTCGGATTATACAGGGAAAAAGATTAGATCCATAACATTTAATGGGACAGTAGAGTTCTACCCATTAGCCGTGATAGCAGTAAAAACACCATATATCACAGGAAGATTGACAGCGTGTGTATTGGACTCACCAGTGGCTGATTTGATCATAGGAAATGTTATAGGAGTTAAAGATTGTACAGAAGAGGAAGTAGTGTATTGGGACCAAAAATATAGTGTAAGCAGTAATGAGGTAGTTACCACAGGAGAACCTCAATTAGAGAGTATAGCTGAGGTAGAAGAGGCACTTGAAGTAGACACAGGAACTCAGGACAAGGATAGTACAGCTGAGCAGATGAGAATGGATCCCAACTATAGTGCTAGTGAATCCCAGAGACAAGATACAACTCTGAACAAATGTTTCCAAGGGTGTAGTAGAGTAGAAAATAGTCAGTCAGGGAAGGGTAGATGGTGCTTCGAGAGGAAGAACAATGTTCTCACTCGCCGCTTTTCAGATAGGGGAACTGCACGTGGGCAAGGAGCAGTACCTTTAGCACACAGAGACCGATATACTAGAACAGCTCAGGATAGTGCATGTGCAGGGCACATAGGCATAAGGCGTATGCAGCAGAAAGCAAGGTGCCAGATATATGGGCCAAGATGGAATAAAGAGTTCAGACTAAACAGAGACTCAAGTGGAATGGTGCAATATGCAGATAGGAAAGTTGAGTCAGGTCAAAAGAGTGTTCGCGACATTACTGACCCAGGGCTAGGGATATCAAACAGATGTTGTAATTGTAGAGGTACCATGAGTCATGGGTACATGAAAGGTAGACACAGCATCGACAAGTAGTAAGTCGTGAAGTAGTAAGAGACCTGTGGGTACATAAGTATAATGCTTTTCTATGATGTATTATTATTATGTGATGTATTAGTTCATGCATTGGTACACAAGATAGAAACAACCATATTGTGAAAACAGACCTGCCGGCAGTAAGAATGGATGGGAGCATTCTGAGTAGAACCCAGTCAATGACATATCTTGGCGTGAGGCTTGATCGTAGCCTGTCCTTCAGAGATCATGTCGATTATGTCATAACGAAGGCTCGAAAAGGTTTGGCAGCAATGAGAGTCATGGCGACTGCCAATATCGAGCAAAGACTGCTATTACTTCTGTTCCAAGGACTTGTGCTTTCACACATCGAGTATGCCCTGGCCATCCTCACTGTCAGCCCTACACAGATTGGAAGACTTGAAAAGGTACAAAACGAAGCCATGCGCATCATTTTGGGCTGCACGAGAGACACCAGCTGTGTAGCAATGAGATACCTCCTTGACTTCCCGACAATGGAACACAGGATCAAGATCTGGAGAGCTCGTGCATACTTAAAAATAAGTGCAGATGAGCAGCACCCTCTGCATGACGCTGTATTCAGAGAAAAGGGTGACAGGCTAAAGAGGGGCAAATCATGGATGGGTCGGGCGGAAGATGTCGTCGGACAGGTCTGCAGTCTTACCAGTATCAACCCCGGCAAGGAATGGGTGCCGGTGCCTCCAGCTTTTAAGTGTAACTTCTCCTGCATTATCACACTCGACAGACGGTGCAGAGAGCAGAACCCTGCCGCTGTCAATGCAGAGGTTAACGCGCTCATCTATGATCACTCAGATAGCCCCGAAGTGCTCATCTATACAGATGGATCTGTTGTAAAGCAGCAGAGAAGTGCATGGGCATTTACAGCCCGTTCAGCGGGCCGAACCGTTCAAGAATCCAGTGGTGCCCACTCTATGACCACGAGCAGCATGACGATGGAGGTGATGGCAGTTACACAGGCTTTCATATGGCTGGAATCACAGCATTATACCAACGTGTGTGTACTAAGTGATTCAATGAGCATGATTCAGAAGGTCGAAGCTGGATCTGTACGTAGACAGTGGACTGAGTCGCTGCGGAAGTCTGTTGTCCGCAAAGTCACCTTCATCTTCGTCCCGGGACATGCGGGAGTCGAGGGAAATGAACGAGCTGATAAATTGGCTGGCTCTGCACCCCCTGTAGATGGCCAGCCCATGGATCGTGCCGATGTTATTAACGCCCTTAAAGATATGGCGAGAACAGAGGATTTTAACGCCAGTGATTCCACATCGCTTTCCAGGATGAAAGACCTGGGAGTAAGAATCGGCACAGCCAGACGCGAGAGGTACATCGGGAAAACAAAGCGCCTCGTCAACCAACACAGAACTGGCACTATTAGCCACCGGACGCTGATGCATATGCTGGGGGGAGGATCTGAGCACCTATGGACATGTCCGGAGTGCAACGAAGATACCCCAACTGATAACTAACTAACTAACTAACTAACTAACTAACTAACAAGATAGAAAGTTGTTTGTATTTATGTGTGGGGAATATGGGAGTGTACTATGAGCATTTGGTGTATTATTTAGGGTGGTAGCTGGGGTAAGGTGCAGCCATACTTAGGGCTACCCAGGCTATAGGTCTGGGTCACATGTTTAGTAAGTTTTAGTCTCCCTATATTTGAAAACGAAGTTTTCTTTTAAGAGGGGGGTGATGACATAAGCCTGGGTCATTGACATTGAGTTGAGTGACCGGGCATGAGGAAGAATGGAGATGAGAGTGGGAGACAGTAAAGTGACTGACCTGGCTATGAGAAAACAGCCAGTCCTGAGAAATAAAATAATGGGAAGGGTGAGCGTAGACCCCAGGGGGATGGGGGAAGGACAGTTTAGTTTTGTGTGAAGTCAAGGGACTTGGGACAGTTGATGGGTAGATGCCGAACTGGTCGGTATTCTAAGGAGAAGCGGAGTTAGAGATCTCCGTGTTGTGTTGTTCTCCTAGTTGTGAAGACAGGCCTGAACCAGAGTGGGTTCTATAGGGAGTGAGGTCCAAAACCCAGAGTGGGTTGCAAAATTGAGCAGTGGCTCCGACCCAATGTGTGGGTTGTATTGTAGGAGATCCAGCCGTGGATAGTAGCTGGATTACCTGTCTTGTGGATTTTTATATGAAGCAGGCTTGAGAAGGCATTGATGTGTGCTGGTTAAATTGTGAGGAGGATATTTATAGTCTATGGATTACATTGTTTCTGGATATACATATATGTTCCGTGAGTCTGTGTTATTTCTGTAATAAAGGATTATGTGCGCCAACTGAATCTTGTTTAACCCTTTACAAGGCATAGCGTCTGATTCCGGCCGATGCGAGAAAACGATCGTAACGGCCAACTCCGGCCGATACTATTATGCATTGTAAAATCGCGATCTCTCAGCTTTCCGACACTTCCGACGGCTACTTTCGCTTTCGCCTACAGCTTGACAACGTGGCCGCCATTTGTAAACGCGATAGTATCAATTTAAACGGACTTTTAAGGACAATTTTTGATAGTTTTCGGGATTTTTACGCTGTTTTTCAAAATGGATTTCGGCGATTCTTCAAGTGATAGCCGAGATTTCGCTAGGTTCATTTTAAATGACATTAAAGGGCACGAAGTTGACTATTAATCGGAGCTAGATATCAGTGCAAAGCGTTACTTTGCATTAGCAGTCGTGAGTCGGACTTTAAAGAAAGTGATTATGATTCTGAAAATGTGTTTGTATATTGCCGTATAGGTGACGGAAAATCACAAACAACATGCCGTATTTCGTAAATATTTGTGTTCATGTATGGATTACCGGCAACAATCACGTGAGTAACATATTCTGCATGCTTTTCCCTTCATTGTGTTGTTTATTTAACTAAAATCGGTTGACTAACACCTTATTTGTGATGTTTTTACTAACGCGACCCGAACTTTTTCCAAACCTGAAAAAATCTTGCCCGTTCAGGGCTACAAAATGGACAAGCGTCTGCCCTGTAAAGGGTTAATGACTGGTGAATATGCACTGCGGGGGTGAGTTATATTGCAAGACAGTTAGATATCTCCATTGACACACCATGAGTATCGTTACCTAGACAACGACCATCACACGACAAATTCATGAACATATCATCGTAAGAACTTCGTGATATTATCATCTAGAACGACGTGTGACAGTATGAGACCCTGTTTCTTGAATAGAAAAAGATGTAGAGAACTAAACTAGGTACAGAAAAGAATGGTCAACATAATTATCAAATTCCAAATCAATCAAGGTATTACTTAAGCTATAGACCTGGAGGACAGGTATAGGTGAAGATGAAACAGCACATCTGCTAGTTAAATCTTGAACATCTGATAGTGGAAGATTGGAGAGAGAGCAAACAACTATGTTGGTGATAACTAATTGAGAACACCAAGACTATCTTTCTTCTACATTTATTTTCTCTAAAACCAAGATTCATCTTATTGCTTTCACTTGATGGTTGCTTACAGCATTGCATTTCAAATGTCATATTGATGGTATGATTAGAGTTTGTTGATTGCTGAACTTTCAGAGAGTGGATTGGTACCACTAGATCCATACCTGACTAGTTGAAATGCAATAGTTGAATGCAGCACTTTTGAATGCAGGACTTGGTGAAGGTAGCAGCATGACTGAATCTAGACCAGGCCTGACTTTCTTTAGTGAGTGAAGTATCTGAACAAAGTGATGCAGAACAGCATCCCAACCAGAACTCACCTGCAAACAGTCCTAACCCAGGATGAAGGTAACTTAGCTGCAGTGTAAGGAACAATTACTATCCTATACCCAGGGAGACAATTATCACTCATTAGCAGAACATAACACCAGATACAGAATTAGTGACATCAGGGATCCAGGCACCCTGAAGTACAAGCTTAAGTTAAGATAGTCTTTCCCAAATGACAAGAAATTATATAATGTATATTTCAGGCGCCGGTCTCTCTGGCTGTGGGGTTACAACACTTTCTCTCTGTAATCCCGTTTATCACGCAGAGTCTCGCAGCGGAGCGAGAGCTGAGGTGGTTCGACCCCCGCTCGTGACTTGCGGGATACTGAGCCGGCCGCTCAGAAAGCAATGGCAAACTACTGAGCGTAATCTTGCCAAGAGATCAACAGACAGCTGAAAGATGCTGCTGTTGACAGCGATGTCCTGTAAAAGGATACGCAAAAGCATATTTCAGGCATCTAGGGATACAAAATTTCTTGTACTTGTACCTATTAATGTAGAATATTAATTGCAATTGTTGTTGTTTATGTGATGAATGACCATAACACATGTTTATGTTATAATAAATTATGTAAGAGGTCATTTCCTCCTTTGAGTATTTTCTTGTCGTGTCAGTAAGTCAATAGACACACCCTAGATATTAATCAGTTGGGAGAGAAGAGAGGCACGGAACCCCAACAAGAAAGTGTTGACCTTCAGGAAACGTTACATTGTTCCCTGAAGGAATTTCTTGGTTCTCTGAACTCCATATCTATCAATAGATATATTAGAGCAAGCATATGAGCCAGAGCTAGCTTAACTGATTATAACAGGCAGGAATCACATTGAGGAAAAGGAACGTGTATCCTTTCTCTCTTTGGGATTGAGCCATAAATCTCATACATCCGACATACTGCCAGTTCATCAGGTGTCATTTCCTCTTGTACCCCAAAACGATTCCTAACTTCTACAGTGTATGCATCTGGTATTTTTGTGAGATCAAAACGAAGTGGCCTTGGTCCTCGGGTAAGCTTTTTGAGTTTTTATTTCAGATCTGCTTCTAATAACTGATGATACGTATCACAGTCTGCACTTCGTAGGGTTTTTGCAGATGTTATGCAAGATCTCCATCTTCTTTGTATTAAAATATAATCTATCTGATTTTTTTGTAATACTGTCCGGGAACTTCCATGTTAAGAGTCTTCTTGGGTGTTGTTTAAAAAGTGTGTTGGCTATCATTAACTCATTTTCTGTGCAAATTTCAATTAATTTGTCACCTGCATCATTTTTGTTTCCCAATCCAAATTTTCCTAAAACGTGTCTCTCATTTTCAGCTCTTCCTGTACCTACTTTTGCATTAAAATCTCCCAGTATTATTGCTATATCACTATACTATAACCAATCTTCTTCTTCTTCTTCGATCATCCGGAGTTTTTTTTCGGATGTAATTGCGTTGTGCCTGTTTACAGCAGAGCTGCGTTCTTGCGCCGTTAGGCCGACACATCCGACTTCTGCGGGCATTTGTTGACCGGGTTAACCTTCCGGCTATAACCAATCTTATTTAATGTGTCTTGCAGTGTGTTGTAAACATCTTCAATTTCGTCGTCCTCTGCTGTTGAAGTAGGTGCATATATTTGTATGAGTGTTGTGTTTTTTGGACGGCCTTTAAGTCTAATAGTGAAGATTCTATCACTAACTGGGTTATATCCCAGTAAAGCTTTTGCAGTTGTTTTATCTAAACAAAATGCCACGCCACTCTGGCCTCAGACGTCTCTACCAGAATAAATTAAAAGACATCCATTCTCAGTTGTAAAATGTCCCTTGCCTTTCCAGCAATGTTCACTAATTCCTAAAATTTGAATATTTAACCTCTCAATCTCATCACATACTACTTTAAGCTTCTCCTCATACAGACTTCTCACATTCAACGTTCCAATTCTCACTCTTTTTCTTAGTCTGACACAGGGGATTTCCTTGGTAACACAGACAGTCATTTTTATATGCTAATTAGATAACGTTACATCATATGTTAAAATAGATGACATGAGCAGGTTAGGCTTCGCTACACCGATGGCAATGATGTGTGATTGCTAGGAATCAGGATGTTCGTTTAAATATAAACAAGCTACACAGACACTAATAAAAACATAAATAAATTTTGATAACTTCTGCTATGACCTTGACTGGGACAAGAATACAAGATGCCCAAAAGAGATCTTTTGTTTCAATTTCTGTCTTTAGGATCATGACACTCAAAGATGCATATCTGTCGCTACTAACTGACATACATGCATCATCTTGGTACCCCTAGAGTCAGTTTTTCAAGACCTATCTTTCTGTGGTGATCTCATTAGTAAATACTCAATTTGAAAATCATGATAATCCATGCTATCTATATTAATATGGAAATGGTTCAAAGTGTTGACCAGAAGGGAATGTTGAAGAGTGTTACTTCGCTACATTAAATATTACTGGAAATAAATAAAATAGGAGGAGATACAGATAGATACCAGCAGAACTTCACTAACTACTGATTGAATGAATGACGATGAAGCAGTTCAAGAATTAACATTTTATTAAAATTAAATACTAAAAATGCGACCTTGGTCAGTCACAGACAGCGGAGATAATCAGTAAATTAATTGAAAGCGCTCTTACCTGAGGACATAATTTTCATTTACCTTGTGTATAAAAGGCAGCAATAACAGATCAGCTTCGTACTTGAAATGTTCAACCGCCGCCAACCGCGGGCGGAAGTGACGCAACTTTAACGCCTATTTGATGATTCATTCATTCTTCAGCAGCAGAACCTCGCTCCCATAACAACCTTCCGGGAAAACCTCTCGATCATAAGCAAGATGTCCCACGTCCGATACACCCATCTGGAGATCATCCGCCACATCCCTGCACCCATCTTCTCTTTGGCCTTCCTCTTCCTCTCTTCTCAGGCATATACCCCTCATTATTGTTCTCTCATGACGTTTCAAGTGACCAAAATATTTCAATTTTCTTTGTTTTATCGTCTTTAATAGCCAACCAGTCCCTTTTCTTGTTCATAACATATAAATATATATATATATATATATATATATATATATATATATATATATATATATATATATATATATATATATATATATATATACAACATATGTAAAGAAACCAGCCAAACAGAGACAGCAAGAATACCGCATGACGAGAACACAGAAGAAGAAGCATATGCAAATCTAACCATTAGAGAACTCCTGTTTGCGGACGAGCAATCTGTAATAGCAAAATCAGAAGCTGAATTACAAGACCACATGAATAGTTAAACGAAATGTGTAGGGAACATAACATGAAAATTAGCACAAGCAAAGCAGAGGTAATGACTATATAACTAAAGAAGAACAAACAACAACAATTCACCTAAACGAACATCCCTTGAAACAAGTAAAGAGTTTCAAGTACCTAGGAAGTATAATATCATCAAATGGCAGATCAGAAGACGAGAACGAAAATAGGTGCAATAAGGCAAATCAACTCATTGGACAAATGGCACCAATACTAAAGAACAAACATGTATCAATAACTACTAAGAAAGCACTTTACAACACAATCTTCCTTCCAACCCTATGTTACCAATGCCAATTCTGGACAATAACACACACAAAAAGGAGAAAAGAAACATCACAGCAACAGAAATGAGATTCCCGAGAAGAATACTCAATGTATCAAGAAGAAATAAGATCAGAAATGAATAAATCAGGACTAAAGTGGGGGTTGTAGTTGCACTAGATTTTATGAGAAGGCAGCAAGTCAAATGGTTTGGCCATACAAGTAGGTTACCAACTAACAGTATACCACAACAAGCAATGATTACAGACCGGAGGGAAGCAGAGGAGGAGGCCGACCACTAAACGATGGACGCAGGGAATAACGGAGTCCATGAGAATATAGATACATGAAGCCCATAAGCGGGCACTCATCCGCTGTTTATATTTCACCTCGACACCGCATGGTACAAGAGGAACAAGATGAGTTTAGATGAGATGAGATGGTGCATGAATATAGATCAAGATTTCAGGTGAGACACACACAAATGAAATCACACAAATTCACCCCCCCCCCCCCCCCCACAAATACACAGATATATATATATATATATATATCTTCTTCTTCTTCTTCAGCATTCCGAGCCATTGAGGTTCTTTGCTGCAAATACAATCTGTCTCCATTCGTCTCTCTGGTGGACCTTCTCTTGCCAGTCGTTGATTCCAAGTGCTTGTAGGTCTGTATGTATATTATCTCTCCACCGCCTTCTTGGTCTACCTCGGGGTCTACGGTCATTTATTTCCTGAGTGTAAGCGAGTTTTGTTTCCCTATTATCTTCCATTCTTTCTATATGCCCCAGCCATTGTAGTCTATTAGCCTTCATGATACCAGTGATTAGCGGGGACTTAAACAAATCATAAATGTCTTTGTTACTTCTTCTTTTCCACTCTCCACTTTGTGTATCCCTAATGGGTCCAAAGATGCGTCTTAAAATTTTGTTCTCAAAGGTTTGTAACAAGGCTTCGTCTCCTTTCGTTGTACTCCAGGTTTCAGAGCCATACAGCACAACTGGTCTGATCAGTGTTTTGTATATTGTGATTTTGGTGTTACGAGATAGCGCCTTTGATTTTAGTAGATGTTGTAGTGCATAGTATATCTTATTTCCAGAGTTGATTCTAGTTTGTATTTCTTCCCTTATGATGTTGGAGCAGTTGAAGATTGTACCCAGGTATTTGTATGTTTCCGTTCTTTTAATGGTCATATTATCTATTTGTATGTGGCCAGAGTTTTTAGCCATTCCGTCTCTTGAAATTACCATATATTCTGTCTTATCTTGGTTGATAACCAGCCCCATCTGTTGGGCTTTTTCCTTTAAGTGAGTCAATATTTCTAATGTCTTTTGTTCACTTTGCCCTATAATATCTATATCATCTGCATAACCAAGCAGCTTGGATGTTCCTCCAATATCACATTCCTCCTTTACCTTCCTTACAACTTTCTCTAGAGCCAGATTGAAGAGTAGCGGCGATAGTGCATCACCCTGTTTCAAGCCAGATGTTATTTGGAAGGGGTCTGATTTCCTGCCTTTATATGTTACTATATTATAAGTATCTTCCATGCATAGTTTGGTCATGTTAATTAACTTCCTTGGTATTCCAAATTCCTGCATAACATTCCATAGACTATTCCTATGGACACTATCATAAGCCTTTTTAAAATCCACAAAAATGTTATGGAGATCTCTTTTATATTCCCAATGTTTCTCGGCTATTTGTCGTAAGATAAATATCTGATCTATTGTTGATCTGTTTTGTCTAAAACCCGCCTGGTAGTCACCTAATATGTCTTCTGAATATGGTTTTAGTCTATTTAGTAATACTGCGGATAGTATCTTATAGCTTGTGGACAGTAGTGATATTCCTCTATAATTTCCACATTGGAACTTGTCTCCTTTCTTAAAGATAGGTATCAATAATGACTCTTTCCAGTCATGGGGTAATTCTTCTGTCCTCCAGATTTTTATTATTAGTTCGTATAGCTTTAGATGTAATGCATGGCCACCTGCCTTTATAAATTCAGCAGCAATTCCATCAGTCCCAGTTGCCTTATTGTTTTTAAGTCGTGTGATTACATATAGGATTTCTTCAAATGTAGGTTCTTCAATTTGTGGTTCGCATGTTAGAACCTCTTCCTGTGGGAAAATGTTACTTGGAGCTTCACAATTTAGTAATTCAATAAAATATTCTTTCCATGTGTTGCACATTTCTTCATTGGTATTTATCATATTCCCATTTTTGTCTTTTAAACCATATGTGTTTTGTTGGTGCCCTCGTTTCATTGACTTCAGTACTTTAAAAAACTTTCTGGATTCATTTCTTTGGTGATTAGTTTCCATATCTTTGATTATATTACTCATATATTCTCGCTTCTGCTGTCTGACTATTTTTGTAGCCTCTTTACATTCATTTCTATAATGCTCTTCCTTTTGGATGTTATTGATGTCATTTAACCATACATGTCTGGCATTCTTCTTCTTAGTGACTGCTTCTTCACATTTTTGATTGAACCATCTGTTCTTTCTATGCGTGGTTATATATATAACAATGTGAGAACCACAGAACATAGTTTCTTCTCTCTCGCATTAATATCCATATTTTTCATAAATTTTTTTACACTTAAAA
>JACEFZ010025875.1:2500-15000 GCA_014155875.1 Cepaea nemoralis
ATCATCATCATCATCATCATCATCATCATCATCATCATCATCATCATCATCATCATCATCATCATCATCATCATCATCATCATCATCATCATCATCATCATCATCATCATCATCATCATCATCATCATCATCATCATCATCATCATCATCATCATCATCATCATCATCATCATCATCATCATCATCATCATCATCATCATCATCATCATCATCATCATCATCATCATCATCATCATCATCATCATCATCATCATCATCATCATCATCATCATCATCATCATCATCATCATCATCATCATCATCATCATCATCATCATCATCATCATCATCATCATCATCATCATCATCATCATCATCATCATCATCATCATCATCATCATCATCATCATCATCATCATCATCATCATCATCATCATCATCATCATCATCATCATCATCATCATCATCATCATCATCATCATCATCATCATCATCATCATCATCATCATCATCATCATCATCATCATCATCATCATCATCATCATCATCATCATCATCATCATCATCATCATCATCATCATCATCATCATCATCATCATCATCATCATCATCATCATCATCATCATCATCATCATCATCATCATCATCATCATCATCATCATCATCATCATCATCATCATCATCATCATCATCATCATCATCATCATCATCATCATCATCATCATCATCATCATCATCATCATCATCATCATCATCATCATCATCATCATCATCATCATCATCATCATCATCATCATCATCATCATCATCATCATCATCATCATCATCATCATCATCATCATCATCATCATCATCATCATCATCATCATCATCATCATCATCATCATCATCATCATCATCATCATCATCATCATCATCATCATCATCATCATCATCATCATCATCATCATCATCATCATCATCATCATCATCATCATCATCATCATCATCATCATCATCATCATCATCATCATCATCATCATCATCATCATCATCATCATCATCATCATCATCATCATCATCATCATCATCATCATCATCATCATCATCATCATCATCATCATCATCATCATCATCATCATCATCATCATCATCATCATCATCATCATCATCATCATCATCATCATCATCATCATCATCATCATCATCATCATCATCATCATCATCATCATCATCATCATCATCATCATCATCATCATCATCATCATCATCATCATCATCATCATCATCATCATCATCATCATCATCATCATCATCATCATCATCATCATCATCATCATCATCATCATCATCATCATCATCATCATCATCATCATCATCATCATCATCATCATCATCATCATCATCATCATCATCATCATCATCATCATCATCATCATCATCATCATCATCATCATCATCATCATCATCATCATCATCATCATCATCATCATCATCATCATCATCATCATCATCATCATCATCATCATCATCATCATCATCATCATCATCATCATCATCATCATCATCATCATCATCATCATCATCATCATCATCATCATCATCATCATCATCATCATCATCATCATCATCATCATCATCATCATCATCATCATCATCATCATCATCATCATCATCATCATCATCATCATCATCATCATCATCATCATCATCATCATCATCATCATCATCATCATCATCATCATCATCATCATCATCATCATCATCATCATCATCATCATCATCATCATCATCATCATCATCATCATCATCATCATCATCATCATCATCATCATCATCATCATCATCATCATCATCATCATCATCATCATCATCATCATCATCATCATCATCATCATCATCATCATCATCATCATCATCATCATCATCATCATCATCATCATCATCATCATCATCATCATCATCATCATCCTTTTTTCATCTTTATCTCATCTCATCTTTATCTCATCTCATCTCATCTTCACTCATCTCATCTCTCTCTCTTTATCTCATCTCACTCATCTCATCTTCTCTCATCTTCATCTTCATCTCATCTATCTCTATCTTCATCTAAACTTCATCTTTATCTTCATCTCATCTTCATTTCATCTTTTTTTTTTTTTTTTTTTTTTTTTTTTTTTTTTTTTTTTTCATCCTCATCCTCTTCATTTTATCTCTCTTTACCTTTTCATCTTTATCTCATTCATCATCTTCATCTCCTCTTCATCATCATCTTCATCTCATCTTCATCATTCTAGAAAGAGCGTCCATGCCCAGTATCCACACTGCTACTAATGAAGGATCAGATTCGATTGGCTGGTCACTTAACTCGTATGCCAGATCACAGGCTCCCTAAACGAATATTTTATAGCTAGCTGCGTTGTGGTAACCCTCCCAAGGCGGCCAGAGGAAACTCTTTAAAGGCACTCTGACAATCTCACTAAAAGCTTTTGGAATTCATCTTGACACCTGGAAGACTGCTGCTAAAGACCGTAATTCATAGCGTGCATCATTACAAAAGGGTACAGTCACTTGTGAAGCAACCAGGACTGCAATAGATGTGAAGAAAAGGCTGGACAGAAAAACCACTGCAGGAGATTCGCCTCCATTCTTTGCCCGCATTCTCAAAGAACATTTCGAGCCAAAATACAAAATAGGCCTTATCAGCCATCTTAGAACTCATGGCTCCATACTTTCAACACCACTGGATAAAATGAATGGTCATCGTCATTCTTGGTGGACAAACAACAACATCACAACATCTCGTGTTCCATGCGTTAAATAAAGAAAGTTCGACTACCGTCGGCGGGTCGGATGAAATGACGTCGCGGGCCGGATCCTGCCCGCGCGCCGTAGTTTGGTGACCCCTGCTCTAAATGACAAACGGATTCGGGATGCGATTTCTCATCAAAGCCCCGATGCCCTCCCTGCCTGCCGAGGACGACACATCTTGAACACTTTGATCTGAACGAGAGTTACTCAAATACTGATGATAGCAGATATTCCGAATCCGTACCATGCACCCACGGTTGGAGCCCTCACTCGGCTCAAGGAAATGCGTGTCTGTTTGCCTGCCAGGATGGAAACAAAGTCATCGCAACTCCATATTCTTCATGTCGTATTTAAGTGAACGAAGTCCAACTGCGAGGCACGTACAGCAACAGCAACTATCATTGTGCATTTACAGCTATAAATCTTGTAAGTTCTGCAATCAATGTCTGTTGTTTAGCAACAGTGTAAAAAAAACAAAACAAATATCACATCCAAATGTAGGCTACTAGGACAGTGAGTGGCAGATTTATGCCAGGCTATATTCTTTATTATACACAATTAAACTGAAAATAGCACACGTACGAGGCAACTAATTCACGAAATCAATTGTATCACTTCTTTGAAAACATCAATTTATGTGTGAAATCAATACCTGTAAGATGTCTCTAATTCATTTGGGAAATCAGTACTGGTACCTTTAAGATGTCCCTAATTCATATGTGAAATCAATACTAGCACCTCTATTATAATGTAACTACGTTTTTATTCTTTTATTACAAGGGAAATAATTTCATCTGGTGAAGTCATATTTCGGCTTTAGCAATCAAGGGGAACAATTAGAGATTTGACTATACTTGTACTGATAGCTATTTTGCAAGAGAAGTATATGTTTATTCCTGTAAGCATTTTATTCATATTTTGGATGGTATCAATTGAATGTTACAATTATAATAGATTTACACACTTTTGATTATTATTTGAAATTTTAGACACTAAATTGTTGTGTAATATATATTGTTTAATAAATAATTTATTTATTTATCTGCTAGGCCGCGTCTGTCTAAACAGAAGTTAGGTTACACTGGTTGCTCTTCACAACGTATAAATCTCTCGCCCATTTATTTGTAGTCAAAAGAGCGCAATTAACCGGATTTCCCTTTTGTGGTGGACCACTGTGAGCATGTTTTTTAGATGATTCACTGAATGGACTAACATTATTTTCGCAGTGTGAAATTGTGTATTATTTCCGGATTTAGTGGTGATATTCGTTGTTGTTTTGATTTTCTGGACATTTCCCCGGAAGTATTACCTGAAACAACACATTTTTCAATATGTATTCGAATATCACTGATGTCGGGATCTCGATAAATGACTACGATGTCCAGCTACTCCACCAGTCCGGAACGATAGTGTGTTCCATAACTGGTCCCGGGGCGGCTGCTAAAGCAACACCCGCACTTATTATGAGTGCCCTAACTGGTCCAGGAGGTGTACCTTTTGGGGGAGTCGTGGACCTGCATAGGTTCGAAATTCCCACTAGGTGGTACTTTCACCTGTCAGCAGAGGCTCAGAAAGCCGTGTATGACAAGATACACGGCAAAAAACTTTCGCTACCAAGTCTAGGGATAGACATATCACTACAACATCTAGACAAAGAAAGGGACAGGCTGACCATCCACTGGCTACCTGTCACGATTGCTCCTCAAGGAGTTAAAAAACTGGTGCACAGTATTACAGGAGACGACAAGGCTGAGGTCTTTAGGATAAAGAATGGGGCTGGCAAGTGGGGAGCGCTCTGCAACCCAACAAAGGAAGTTCCCCATTACATACGGATCTACACTCCCGGTATAACGAACAATAACCACAGAGTGTTGATCACGATGCCGGGGAGAAAGACCGATTGTCCAGCTTGCGGCCAAAACAACCACTGGGCAAATAAATGCCCTAGTCGACGACAATCGACGACACCAATAGCAGCAACAATAAGGGTTCAAAGCCAAGAAGATTTCCCACCGCTCGAAAGAGAAACCTCTCCACAGGGAGAGATCGAACTGACACAAACCTTCAACAGTCAATCAACACACAAGAAAATAACACACAAGAAATTAATACACAAGACATAAATCCAAGGAATGAAGACTCTGACGGTTTTCAAGTCGTCAGCAAACCAAAGAAGAGAACATGGGCTAACAGAAGACCGAAGTCAAAACACAGCGACGACACAGAAACAGACGATTTATCACTGCCAAAGAAAGAAAAAGTCAAAAACACTATAGGCAAGACAAAGGAAACTGAACAAGAACAACAAGAGGAGGCACAAGTACAAGACGAAGACGACACATACAGCATACCAGACACTCTTTTCGTAGACACAGACACAAGTGATAAGAACGAGGAACAAGACGATCCTCCCACACAAACCTTTGACGCTACAGACCTGCTCGCCTAAATGTACTCAACAAGGATAATAATTTTGCGTGTGATTCTATACACTTATTATATCTCATTCATTTGATTTTACCTAAATTATAATGACTAGTGATTTAGTTATTATTACTTTAAACATTTGTGGTATACGTACAAAATTACAACATATTATCACACTAATAAACAAACACAAACCAGATTTTCTACTACTACAAGAAACAAATATATGTTCAAAAACATTCGCACAACATATCACCACACAGCTAGGCCTCAGACATTCATGTTTTAGTTTAGGCACACACAAAATTGGGTCAGGAACAGCTATTCTGCAGACATCAGACAGGTGGGACATAATTAAAACACACACGGATAACCATGGACGAATCTCCATAATACAGGTAGAAAACACTATACAAGCATACACCATAGTGAACATACATGCACCACCAAATTACAATCACCAACCAAACTTTTACCAAGAATTAGACACCTTACTTATACAAACATACAGAGGGCAAAATATTATCCTTGCAGGGGATTTCAATTTTGTACTCTCAGATTTGGATATCGTAGGGGCAGGCAAAGCAGGAATCAAGACACAATTAAGGAGAAATGACAGAAGTGGAATACATCAACTGGATATACTAAAGAATACCCTAGACACACACAATCTAATAGACGCTTTCCTATACAGACACCCTAATAACATTGCAACAACACACAAAAATAGGGCTTACAATAGATCAGCCAGACTAGATAGAGTATACTCACCTTCAACACACCAAATAATACACACAAAACATCTACAAGAGACATTACAATACACAGATCACAAAGCAGTACTAACACATATCACTACAGACACTACAAACACAAGGCCATCAAAAAGAACATCACATTGGAAGTTCAATAACTCCTTACTCCAACATACAGGTTATTTACAACATGTGACACAACTTATTCTAACATACATTAATAGTACACCCACGGACAACATAACACAAATTTGGGATTTACTAAAGAATACAATACGGTGTAGAACACAACAGTTAGCATCCATCATACATAAAGACAGACTACAACAAGAACATATCATACAGACAACAATACAACTCACAAAACAGACTGACAGGAATGCATCACACCTAAACACACTAGAATCACAATTAGAACAACACCAGCAACACACACTCCGCGGTGCACTCCTTCGAACTAAACTTACTAACATATCAGAAGAAAGTCCCAATAGACAGCACCTTGCATTAGAGCAAAACATTCAACGCAACAGACAATTAGGAGCAATAACAGACATGCAAGGAAACACACAGAGACAGTACATATACTAGAAACATTCCAACAGTACTACACTGACCTATATACAGCAGAACCCGCCAACACACAAACACAAAATAGATTCCTAAAATACACAAAAAAATTGTCAGACACAGATAAAGACACACTAGACACAGAGCTTACATTAGCCGACATAACACATGCACTCAATCAAATGCAAAAAGACAAAACACCAGGACCAGATGGACTCACAGTAGAATTCTACCAACACTTCTTTCCTATCCTAGGCAATTTCCTTCTAAAAGTCTACCAAGAAGCTTTTCATAAACAAGAACTCCCAAACACTTGCAACATGTCATATATAACACTCATACCTAAAGACAACACAGACAAAACACAGCTGAAAAACTATAGACCCATCTCCTTATTAAACACAGACTACAAAATTCTAGCAAAATCACTTGCAAACAAAATTAAAAACTTCATGCCATCACTCATCCACCCAGACCAACAGTGCAGTATTCAACACAGAAACATACACCAACATACACACTTCATTAGGGATTTCATTACATACACCCACCAGAAAGACTGTCAATCCTCTCTCTTATCTTTAGACCAGGAGAAGGCCTTTGACAGAATCTCACACTCATACTTACACAAAACACTAGCACACTGCAACATAGGACAGTACTATAGACAGTGGATAGAAATATTGTATAAAAATCCTGAAAGTAAGGTACTGGTGAATCATTCACTCACTGGCAGTTTCAGAATCAATAGATCTGTCAGACAAGGGTGTCCACTATCACCAGTCCTATATGTACTCACACTAGAACCACTCTTAGAAGCAATTAGACAGGACACTAACATTAAAGGTACATTTATACAAGGGTCTGGAGAGCGGAAATTAATTGCTTATGCAGATGACACCGTTTTCTTCCATACAACCAACACTTCCATAACGAACATACTTCACACCTTCAGACAGTTTGGTGAAGGAAGTGGGGCCAAAATAAACATACAGAAGTCTAAAATAATGGGTCTGGGGAAGTGGAAGAATAAAGCAGATTTCCCGCCGGATCTAACAGTCACAGATAACATGAAGATTTATGGGATCACTTTTCCATCCAATCCCAGAAAAACACACACAGGAACATGGCAATCACTGACAAAACAAATTATAGACATACTACAGAGGTTCAAATACAAGACATCAACAATTTTTATACGAAGCACTATTGTAAACACCTTCATCTTTCCTAAAATACTATATTTAGCCACAGTGTTAGACCCACCAAAACAAACAATCACAGACATAAACAAACACATCAGGAAATTCATCTTTAAAAACACAATCCACAATATAAAGCACAAGACTTTAATACAAGAGAAGACTAGAGGGGGATTTCACTACAGGACCTTAACACAAAAATACAAGCATTAAGAATCAACCACATAGGACGCATCATCAATCATCCAGATCAACACTCGCTAGCATTATACTATATTGCAATTAGATTACACAGAATTAAGAAAATAGACAAAACAACACCGCACTATTACGGCACACTACCGCACTTCTACAGAACATGTATGCAAGCAATTCAAGGTAATGAACACTTAATACAACAGACAACCAAGCAGATATACACATATTTAGTACAACAACAAGCCCCACCACTACACCTGAGAATCAAAAGAGGATACAAATATCACATGAAAGACTACAGTTGCACCTTCACTAACTTACACAGCAAACATATCACATCAAAATCCAAAGAAATAACATACAGGCTAATTTATAATATGACCCCGACAACTGAGAGAGCCGCACAAACATCAAAACAAATAGCCCCATGCAAATTATGTAGACAAAATATTCAGGAAACAGAGGATCACCTCTTCTATGAATGCCCAGCAATCACAGCCACTAAGATTGCACTGCAACAATTAATAGAAACACACACAAACAAGAAAACTGACGCTTATAAGGCCATTTTTTAAAATACAATACCCACAGCCACAAAAGACAAACACACTAAACTTCTTGTTGCACTGGCGGAGTATAGAAACGTAATATGGTCGAGTAGAAACTCGGCCACACACAATCATCAAACAATACAACCACACACACTAGCAAAGATTTTTCAACAAAAAATCGCCCAGCTATTCGCAGATTAATAAACAAGAACCACCCCTATCAAATTTCACACTACATAACATACATGTTCAAACACACTCTCACAGTATATTTCTATACTCCGCATGTGTACCACTAAGCCCAATCATTGAGGAACAAAGCGCCAAATAACTGAATAAATGTCCTTTCTTTGTTACTGAGTCCTGGAGCCCAACCTAGACAGAACAATGGGACGGTGGCCTTTGTGAGTCAGTGGTCTTGTCGACCGAAGTTTGACCTCGGTCTGAACAGCTCTCTCTCTCTCTCTCTCTCTCTCTCTCTCTCTCTCTCTCTCTCTCTCTCTCGCTCTCTCTCTCTCTCTCGCTCTCTCTCTCTCTCTTTCTCCCCCCCCCCCAAACATGAATGACTATACGCTGTATTCGCAATGTAAAAGCCTGTGTTTGTACATAATAAATGGAATATTTATGTATACGCTGAATTCGCAATGGACAACTTAACAAATTCCAATCTGTTTACGCGCGCTCTCTCTTTCTCCCGCCCCCTCCTCTCCCCCTCCCCAGCTCCCTCTCTCTCCCTCCCTCCGTGTTGACCGCGTTCCTGGTCTCAACCCACCCCACCACAAGCAAATCCTGGGCACTTGCGATTAAGTCGAGGGCTGTCATTCAGCAATAATATTGAATTTCACTTACAGGAAGTAAGCTTGCATGAGACTGCCAGCAGTGTAAAACGTGGGGCGGCTTTTGCCGTTTCGACCTTGACACCAACATTTCCTTTAATGTATATATCTTCGGTGTGGAAGAGAACGCGTGATGTGTGTTGAAAGGTTTATAAGCGTGTGAGAAAGATGGGTTTAGAATGAACGAGCGGAAGGAATCATCACCACACCATAGTCGTTGTTGTCTCCGTCATTATCATCACCATTATCATCACCATTACCATCACCATTATCATCATCATTATCATCACCATTATCATCACTATTACCATCAATCACGTTAGAATGGGATGACTGAAAGCGTACGTCATTATCATAACTGTATATGTATGGTTTTGTTTCATTAACGCATATGACATAACACTAACAAACGGCAACGCTCTGTAATATACACAAACAAAGAAACACGCATTGCACCTTGTAAATATACATTGCTTTGTATAAAATAAACGTATTAAAAAAAAAAAAAAAAAAAAAAATTAACTGCCAACTTTAGTAAAACTATTCCAACAGCAAAGATATGAAAGAGGAGGAGGGAGAAGTTTCCCCCTTCTTACCAAGCAAGAAAGCTACAAAACATAACGAAGATAGCAACAGCGACAACGAGTGATCACTTTTCATCAACATGGATGCTGACAGCGACGAAGACCACGAGGAGAATTACAACCACAAAGCACCACAACCGAAGACACAACCCAGATTTGAAGTACCACAAAAAAGACAACAAAGGTAATCACGAAATTTTCAACCACCTTTATGATTTATGTTAAAAACTATTTTAAAAATGGCTGACAATTTAAGTACTATTAGTTTAAACCTTCGTGGAATACACAAACACAAACCCGATTTCATTTTATTACAAGAAACTAACATTAAAACAGACTTTCAGGCAGCAGAACTAGTAACACTCCTCCTCCTCCTCCTCCTCCTTCTTCTTCTTCTTCTTCTTCTTCTTCATCTTCATCTTCTTCATCTTCTTCATCTTCTTCATCTTCTTCATCTTCTTCATCTTCTTCATCTTCTTCATCTTCTTCATCTTCTTCATCTTCTTCTTCTTCTTCATCTTCTTCTTCTTCTTCATCTTCTTCTTCTTCTTCATCTTCTTCTTCTTCTTCATCTTCTTCTTCTTCTTCATCTTCTTCTTCTTCATCATCTTCTTCTTCTTCATCATCTTCTTCTTCTTCATCATCTTCTTCTTCTTCATCATCTCTTCTTCTTCTTCATCTTCTTCTTCTTCATTCATCTTCTTCTTCTTCATCATCTTCTTCTTCTTCATCATCTTCTTCTTCTTCATCATCTTCTTCTTCTTCATCATCTTCTTCTTCTTCATCATCTTCTTCTTCTTCATCATCTTCTTCTTCTTCATCATCTTCTTCTTCTTCATCATCTTCTTCTTCTTCATCATCTTCTTCTTCTTCATCATCTTCTTCTTCTTCATCATCTTCTTCTTCTTCATCATCTTCTTCTTCTTCATCATCTTCTTCTTCTTCATCATCTTCTTCTTCTTCATCATCTTCTTCTTCTTCATCATCTTCTTCTTCTTCATCATCTTCTTCTTCTTCATCATCTTCTTCTTCTTCTTCTTCATCTTCTTCTTCTTCTTCTTCTTCTTCTTCTTCTTCTTCTTCATCTTCTTCTTCTTCTTCTTCATCTTCTTCTTCTTCTTCTTCATCTTCTTCTTCTTCATCTTCTTCTTCTTCTTCATCTTCTTCTTCTTCTTCATCTTCTTCTTCTTCTTCATCTTCTTCTTCTTCTTCATCTTCTTCTTCTTCTTCATCTTCTTCTTCTTCTTCATCTTCTTCTTCTTCTTCATCTTCTTCTTGTTCTTCATCTTCTTCTTCTTCTTCATCTTCTTCATCTTCTTCATCTTCTTCATCTTCTTCATCTTCTTCATCTTCTTCATCTTCTTCATCTTCTTCATCTTCTTCATCTTCTTCATCTTCTTCATCTTCTTCATCTTCTTCATCTTCTTCATCTTCTTCATCTTCTTCATCTTCTTCATCTCTTCATCTTCTTCATCTTCTTCATCTTCTTCATCTTCTTCATCTTCTTCATCTTCTTCTTCTTCTTCTTCATCTTCTTCTTCTTCTTCTTCATCTTCTTCTTCTTCTTCTTCTTCTTCTTCTTCTTCTTCTTCTTCTTCTTCTTCTTCTTCTTCTTCATCTTCTTCTTCTTCTTCTTCATCTTCTTCTTCTTCTTCTTCATCTTCTTCTTCTTCTT
The DNA here is from genome assembly GCA_014155875.1 of Cepaea nemoralis. NCBI lineage: Eukaryota > Metazoa > Mollusca > Gastropoda > Stylommatophora > Helicidae > Cepaea > Cepaea nemoralis. The sequence goes on from JACEFZ010025875.1 coordinate 14,068, forward strand.
CTTCATCTTCTTCTTCTTCTTCTTCATCTTCTTTTCTTCTTCATCTTCTTCTTCATATTCTTCTTCTTCTTCATATTCTTCTTCTTCTTCATCTTCTTCTTCTTCTTCTTCATCTTCTTCTTCTTCTTCATCTTCTTCTTCTTCTTCATCTTCTTCTTCTTCTTCATCTCTGTCTCTTATACTCATCTTCTTCTTCATCTTCTTCATCTTCTTCTTCTTCTTCATCTTCTTCTTCTTCTTCTTCTTCTTCATCTTCTTCTTCTTCTTCATCTTCTTCTTCTTCTTCATCTTCTTCTTCTTCTTCATCTTCTTCTTCTTCTTCATCTCTTCTTCTTCTTCATCTTCTTCTTCTTCTTCATCTTCTTCTTCTTCTTCAATCTTCTTCTTCTTCTTCATCTTCTTCTTCTTCTTCATCTTCTTCTTCTTCTTCATCTTCTTCTTCTTCTTCATCTTCTTCTTCTTCTTCTTCATCTTCTTCTTCTTCTTCATCTTCTTCTTCTTCTTCATCTTCTTCTTCTTCTTCATCTTCTTCTTCTTCTTCATCTTCTTCTTCTTCTTCATCTTCTTCTTCTTCTTCATCTTCTTCTTCTTCTTCATCTTCTTCTTCTTCATCTTCTTCTTCTTCATCTTCTTCTTCTTCTTCTTCTTCTTCTTCATCTTCTTCTTCTTCTTCTTCTTCATCTTCTTCTTCTTCTTCTTCATCTTCTTCTTCTTCTTCTTCATCTTCTTCTTCTTCTTCATCTTCTTCTTCTTCTTCATCTTCTTCTTCTTCTTCATCTTCTTCTTCTTCTTCATCTTCTTCTTCTTCTTCTTCTTCTTCATCTTCTTCTTCTTCTTCATCTTCTTCTTCTTCTTCATCTTCTTCTTCTTCTTCATCTTCTTCTTCTTCTTCATCTTCTTCTTCTTCTTCATCTTCTTCTTCTTCTTCTTCAT
>JACEFZ010025875.1:17500-30000 GCA_014155875.1 Cepaea nemoralis
CATCATCATCATCATCATCATCATCATCATCATCATCATCATCATCATCATCATCATCATCATCATCATCATCATCATCATCATCATCATCATCATCATCATCATCATCATCATCATCATCATCATCATCATCATCATCATCATCATCATCATCATCATCATCATCATCATCATCATCATCATCATCATCATCATCATCATCATCATCATCATCATCATCATCATCATCATCATCATCATCATCATCATCATCATCATCATCATCATCATCATCATCATCATCATCATCATCATCATCATCATCATCATCATCATCATCATCATCATCATCATCATCATCATCATCATCATCATCATCATCATCATCATCATCATCATCATCATCATCATCATCATCATCATCATCATCATCATCATCATCATCATCATCATCATCATCATCATCATCATCATCATCATCATCATCATCATCATCATCATCATCATCATCATCATCATCATCATCATCATCATCATCATCATCATCATCATCATCATCATCATCATCATCATCATCATCATCATCATCATCATCATCATCATCATCATCATCATCATCATCATCATCATCATCATCATCATCATCATCATCATCATCATCATCATCATCATCATCATCATCATCATCATCATCATCATCATCATCATCATCATCATCATCATCATCATCATCATCATCATCATCATCATCATCATCATCATCATCATCATCATCATCATCATCATCATCATCATCATCATCATCATCATCATCATCATCATCATCATCATCATCATCATCATCATCATCATCATCATCATCATCATCATCATCATCATCATCATCATCATCATCATCATCATCATCATCATCATCATCATCATCATCATCATCATCATCATCATCATCATCATCATCATCATCATCATCATCATCATCATCATCATCATCATCATCATCATCATCATCATCATCATCATCATCATCATCATCATCATCATCATCATCATCATCATCATCATCATCATCATCATCATCATCATCATCATCATCATCATCATCATCATCATCATCATCATCATCATCATCATCATCATCATCATCATCATCATCATCATCATCATCATCATCATCATCATCATCATCATCATCATCATCATCATCATCATCATCATCATCATCATCATCATCATCATCATCATCATCATCATCATCATCATCATCATCATCATCATCATCATCATCATCATCATCATCATCATCATCATCATCATCATCATCATCATCATCATCATCATCATCATCATCATCATCATCATCATCATCATCATCATCATCATCATCATCATCATCATCATCATCATCATCATCATCATCATCATCATCATCATCATCATCATCATCATCATCATCATCATCATCATCATCATCATCATCATCATCATCATCATCATCATCATCATCATCATCATCATCATCATCATCATCATCATCATCATCATCATCATCATCATCATCATCATCATCATCATCATCATCATCATCATCATCATCATCATCATCATCATCATCATCATCATCATCATCATCATCATCATCATCATCATCATCATCATCATCATCATCATCATCATCATCATCATCATCATCATCATCATCATCATCATCATCATCATCATCATCATCATCATCATCATCATCATCATCATCATCATCATCATCATCATCATCATCATCATCATCATCATCATCATCATCATCATCATCATCATCATCATCATCATCATCATCATCATCATCATCATCATCATCATCATCATCATCATCATCATCATCATCATCATCATCATCATCATCATCATCATCATCATCATCATCATCATCATCATCATCATCATCATCATCATCATCATCATCATCATCATCATCATCATCATCATCATCATCATCATCATCATCATCATCATCATCATCATCATCATCATCATCATCATCATCATCATCATCATCATCATCATCATCATCATCATCATCATCATCATCATCATCATCATCATCATCATCATCATCATCATCATCATCATCATCATCATCATCATCATCATCATCATCATCATCATCATCATCATCATCATCATCATCATCATCATCATCATCATCATCATCATCATCATCATCATCATCATCATCATCATCATCATCATCATCATCATCATCATCATCATCATCATCATCATCATCATCATCATCATCATCATCATCATCATCATCATCATCATCATCATCATCATCATCATCATCATCATCATCATCATCATCATCATCATCATCATCATCATCATCATCATCATCATCATCATCATCATCATCATCATCATCATCATCATCATCATCATCATCATCATCATCATCATCATCATCATCATCATCATCATCATCATCATCATCATCATCATCATCATCATCATCATCATCATCATCATCATCATCATCATCATCATCATCATCATCATCATCATCATCATCATCATCATCATCATCATCATCATCATCATCATCATCATCATCATCATCATCATCATCATCATCATCATCATCATCATCATCATCATCATCATCATCATCATCATCATCATCATCATCATCATCATCATCATCATCATCATCATCATCATCATCATCATCATCATCATCATCATCATCATCATCATCATCATCATCATCATCATCATCATCATCATCATCATCATCATCATCATCATCATCATCATCATCATCATCATCATCATCATCATCATCATCATCATCATCATCATCATCATCATCATCATCATCATCATCATCATCATCATCATCATCATCATCATCATCATCATCATCATCATCATCATCATCATCATCATCATCATCATCATCATCATCATCATCATCATCATCATCATCATCATCATCATCATCATCATCATCATCATCATCATCATCATCATCATCATCATCATCATCATCATCATCATCATCATCATCATCATCATCATCATCATCATCATCATCATCATCATCATCATCATCATCATCATCATCATCATCATCATCATCATCATCATCATCATCATCATCATCATCATCATCATCATCATCATCATCATCATCATCATCATCATCATCATCATCATCATCATCATCATCATCATCATCATCATCATCATCATCATCATCATCATCATCATCATCATCATCATCATCATCATCATCATCATCATCATCATCATCATCATCATCATCATCATCATCATCATCATCATCATCATCATCATCATCATCATCATCATCATCATCATCATCATCATCATCATCATCATCATCATCATCATCATCATCATCATCATCATCATCATCATCATCATCATCATCATCATCATCATCATCATCATCATCATCATCATCATCATCATCATCATCATCATCATCATCATCATCATCATCATCATCATCATCATCATCATCATCATCATCATCATCATCATCATCATCATCATCATCATCATCATCATCATCATCATCATCATCATCATCATCATCATCATCATCATCATCATCATCATCATCATCATCATCATCATCATCATCATCATCATCATCATCATCATCATCATCATCATCATCATCATCATCATCATCATCATCATCATCATCATCATCATCATCATCATCATCATCATCATCATCATCATCATCATCATCATCATCATCATCATCATCATCATCATCATCATCATCATCATCATCATCATCATCATCATCATCATCATCATCATCATCATCATCATCATCATCATCATCATCATCATCATCATCATCATCATCATCATCATCATCATCATCATCATCATCATCATCATCATCATCATCATCATCATCATCATCATCATCATCATCATCATCATCATCATCATCATCATCATCATCATCATCATCATCATCATCATCATCATCATCATCATCATCATCATCATCATCATCATCATCATCATCATCATCATCATCATCATCATCATCATCATCATCATCATCATCATCATCATCATCATCATCATCATCATCATCATCATCATCATCATCATCATCATCATCATCATCATCATCATCATCATCATCATCATCATCATCATCATCATCATCATCATCATCATCATCATCATCATCATCATCATCATCATCATCATCATCATCATCATCATCATCATCATCATCATCATCATCATCATCATCATCATCATCATCATCATCATCATCATCATCATCATCATCATCATCATCATCATCATCATCATCATCATCATCATCATCATCATCATCATCATCATCATCATCATCATCATCATCATCATCATCATCATCATCATCATCATCATCATCATCATCATCATCATCATCATCATCATCATCATCATCATCATCATCATCATCATCATCATCATCATCATCATCATCATCATCATCATCATCATCATCATCATCATCATCATCATCATCATCATCATCATCATCATCATCATCATCATCATCATCATCATCATCATCATCATCATCATCATCATCATCATCATCATCATCATCATCATCATCATCATCATCATCATCATCATCATCATCATCATCATCATCATCATCATCATCATCATCATCATCATCATCATCATCATCATCATCATCATCATCATCATCATCATCATCATCATCATCATCATCATCATCATCATCATCATCATCATCATCATCATCATCATCATCATCATCATCATCATCATCATCATCATCATCATCATCATCATCATCATCATCATCATCATCATCATCATCATCATCATCATCATCATCATCATCATCATCATCATCATCATCATCATCATCATCATCATCATCATCATCATCATCATCATCATCATCATCATCATCATCATCATCATCATCATCATCATCATCATCATCATCATCATCATCATCATCATCATCATCATCATCATCATCATCATCATCATCATCATCATCATCATCATCATCATCATCATCATCATCATCATCATCATCATCATCATCATCATCATCATCATCATCATCATCATCATCATCATCATCATCATCATCATCATCATCATCATCATCATCATCATCATCATCATCATCATCATCATCATCATCATCATCATCATCATCATCATCATCATCATCATCATCATCATCATCATCATCATCATCATCATCATCATCATCATCATCATCATCATCATCATCATCATCATCATCATCATCATCATCATCATCATCATCATCATCATCATCATCATCATCATCATCATCATCATCATCATCATCATCATCATCATCATCATCATCATCATCATCATCATCATCATCATCATCATCATCATCATCATCATCATCATCATCATCATCATCATCATCATCATCATCATCATCATCATCATCATCATCATCATCATCATCATCATCATCATCATCATCATCATCATCATCATCATCATCATCATCATCATCATCATCATCATCATCATCATCATCATCATCATCATCATCATCATCATCATCATCATCATCATCATCATCATCATCATCATCATCATCATCATCATCATCATCATCATCATCATCATCATCATCATCATCATCATCATCATCATCATCATCATCATCATCATCATCATCATCATCATCATCATCATCATCATCATCATCATCATCATCATCATCATCATCATCATCATCATCATCATCATCATCATCATCATCATCATCATCATCATCATCATCATCATCATCATCATCATCATCATCATCATCATCATCATCATCATCATCATCATCATCATCATCATCATCATCATCATCATCATCATCATCATCATCATCATCATCATCATCATCATCATCATCATCATCATCATCATCATCATCATCATCATCATCATCATCATCATCATCATCATCATCATCATCATCATCATCATCATCATCATCATCATCATCATCATCATCATCATCATCATCATCATCATCATCATCATCATCATCATCATCATCATCATCATCATCATCATCATCATCATCATCATCATCATCATCATCATCATCATCATCATCATCATCATCATCATCATCATCATCATCATCATCATCATCATCATCATCATCATCATCATCATCATCATCATCATCATCATCATCATCATCATCATCATCATCATCATCATCATCATCATCATCATCATCATCATCATCATCATCATCATCATCATCATCATCATCATCATCATCATCATCATCATCATCATCATCATCATCATCATCATCATCATCATCATCATCATCATCATCATCATCATCATCATCATCATCATCATCATCATCATCATCATCATCATCATCATCATCATCATCATCATCATCATCATCATCATCATCATCATCATCATCATCATCATCATCATCATCATCATCATCATCATCATCATCATCATCATCATCATCATCATCATCATCATCATCATCATCATCATCATCATCATCATCATCATCATCATCATCATCATCATCATCATCATCATCATCATCATCATCATCATCATCATCATCATCATCATCATCATCATCATCATCATCATCATCATCATCATCATCATCATCATCATCATCATCATCATCATCATCATCATCATCATCATCATCATCATCATCATCATCATCATCATCATCATCATCATCATCATCATCATCATCATCATCATCATCATCATCATCATCATCATCATCATCATCATCATCATCATCATCATCATCATCATCATCATCATCATCATCATCATCATCATCATCATCATCATCATCATCATCATCATCATCATCATCATCATCATCATCATCATCATCATCATCATCATCATCATCATCATCATCATCATCATCATCATCATCATCATCATCATCATCATCATCATCATCATCATCATCATCATCATCATCATCATCATCATCATCATCATCATCATCATCATCATCATCATCATCATCATCATCATCATCATCATCATCATCATCATCATCATCATCATCATCATCATCATCATCATCATCATCATCATCATCATCATCATCATCATCATCATCATCATCATCATCATCATCATCATCATCATCATCATCATCATCATCATCATCATCATCATCATCATCATCATCATCATCATCATCATCATCATCATCATCATCATCATCATCATCATCATCATCATCATCATCATCATCATCATCATCATCATCATCATCATCATCATCATCATCATCATCATCATCATCATCATCATCATCATCATCATCATCATCATCATCATCATCATCATCATCATCATCATCATCATCATCATCATCATCATCATCATCATCATCATCATCATCATCATCATCATCATCATCATCATCATCATCATCATCATCATCATCATCATCATCATCATCATCATCATCATCATCATCATCATCATCATCATCATCATCATCATCATCATCATCATCATCATCATCATCATCATCATCATCATCATCATCATCATCATCATCATCATCATCATCATCATCATCATCATCATCATCATCATCATCATCATCATCATCATCATCATCATCATCATCATCATCATCATCATCATCATCATCATCATCATCATCATCATCATCATCATCATCATCATCATCATCATCATCATCATCATCATCATCATCATCATCATCATCATCATCATCATCATCATCATCATCATCATCATCATCATCATCATCATCATCATCATCATCATCATCATCATCATCATCATCATCATCATCATCATCATCATCATCATCATCATCATCATCATCATCATCATCATCATCATCATCATCATCATCATCATCATCATCATCATCATCATCATCATCATCATCATCATCATCATCATCATCATCATCATCATCATCATCATCATCATCATCATCATCATCATCATCATCATCATCATCATCATCATCATCATCATCATCATCATCATCATCATCATCATCATCATCATCATCATCATCATCATCATCATCATCATCATCATCATCATCATCATCATCATCATCATCATCATCATCATCATCATCATCATCATCATCATCATCATCATCATCATCATCATCATCATCATCATCATCATCATCATCATCATCATCATCATCATCATCATCATCATCATCATCATCATCATCATCATCATCATCATCATCATCATCATCATCATCATCATCATCATCATCATCATCATCATCATCATCATCATCATCATCATCATCATCATCATCATCATCATCATCATCATCATCATCATCATCATCATCATCATCATCATCATCATCATCATCATCATCATCATCATCATCATCATCATCATCATCATCATCATCATCATCATCATCATCATCATCATCATCATCATCATCATCATCATCATCATCATCATCATCATCATCATCATCATCATCATCATCATCATCATCATCATCATCATCATCATCATCATCATCATCATCATCATCATCATCATCATCATCATCATCATCATCATCATCATCATCATCATCATCATCATCATCATCATCATCATCATCATCATCATCATCATCATCATCATCATCATCATCATCATCATCATCATCATCATCATCATCATCATCATCATCATCATCATCATCATCATCATCATCATCATCATCATCATCATCATCATCATCATCATCATCATCATCATCATCATCATCATCATCATCATCATCATCATCATCATCATCATCATCATCATCATCATCATCATCATCATCATCATCATCATCATCATCATCATCATCATCATCATCATCATCATCATCATCATCATCATCATCATCATCATCATCATCATCATCATCATCATCATCATCATCATCATCATCATCATCATCATCATCATCATCATCATCATCATCATCATCATCATCATCATCATCATCATCATCATCATCATCATCATCATCATCATCATCATCATCATCATCATCATCATCATCATCATCATCATCATCATCATCATCATCATCATCATCATCATCATCATCATCATCATCATCATCATCATCATCATCATCATCATCATCATCATCATCATCATCATCATCATCATCATCATCATCATCATCATCATCATCATCATCATCATCATCATCATCATCATCATCATCATCATCATCATCATCATCATCATCATCATCATCATCATCATCATCATCATCATCATCATCATCATCATCATCATCATCATCATCATCATCATCATCATCATCATCATCATCATCATCATCATCATCATCATCATCATCATCATCATCATCATCATCATCATCATCATCATCATCATCATCATCATCATCATCATCATCATCATCATCATCATCATCATCATCATCATCATCATCATCATCATCATCATCATCATCATCATCATCATCATCATCATCATCATCATCATCATCATCATCATCATCATCATCATCATCATCATCATCATCATCATCATCATCATCATCATCATCATCATCATCATCATCATCATCATCATCATCATCATCATCATCATCATCATCATCATCATCATCATCATCATCATCATCATCATCATCATCATCATCATCATCATCATCATCATCATCATCATCATCATCATCATCATCATCATCATCATCATCATCATCATCATCATCATCATCATCATCATCATCATCATCATCATCATCATCATCATCATCATCATCATCATCATCATCATCATCATCATCATCATCATCATCATCATCATCATCATCATCATCATCATCATCATCATCATCATCATCATCATCATCATCATCATCATCATCATCATCATCATCATCATCATCATCATCATCATCATCATCATCATCATCATCATCATCATCATCATCATCATCATCATCATCATCATCATCATCATCATCATCATCATCATCATCATCATCATCATCATCATCATCATCATCATCATCATCATCATCATCATCATCATCATCATCATCATCATCATCATCATCATCATCATCATCATCATCATCATCATCATCATCATCATCATCATCATCATCATCATCATCATCATCATCATCATCATCATCATCATCATCATCATCATCATCATCATCATCATCATCATCATCATCATCATCATCATCATCATCATCATCATCATCATCATCATCATCATCATCATCATCATCATCATCATCATCATCATCATCATCATCATCATCATCATCATCATCATCATCATCATCATCATCATCATCATCATCATCATCATCATCATCATCATCATCATCATCATCATCATCATCATCATCATCATCATCATCATCATCATCATCATCATCATCATCATCATCATCATCATCATCATCATCATCATCATCATCATCATCATCATCATCATCATCATCATCATCATCATCATCATCATCATCATCATCATCATCATCATCATCATCATCATCATCATCATCATCATCATCATCATCATCATCATCATCATCATCATCATCATCATCATCATCATCATCATCATCATCATCATCATCATCATCATCATCATCATCATCATCATCATCATCATCATCATCATCATCATCATCATCATCATCATCATCATCATCATCATCATCATCATCATCATCATCATCATCATCATCATCATCATCATCATCATCATCATCATCATCATCATCATCATCATCATCATCATCATCATCATCATCATCATCATCATCATCATCATCATCATCATCATCATCATCATCATCATCATCATCATCATCATCATCATCATCATCATCATCATCATCATCATCATCATCATCATCATCATCATCATCATCATCATCATCATCATCATCATCATCATCATCATCATCATCATCATCATCATCATCATCATCATCATCATCATCATCATCATCATCATCATCATCATCATCATCATCATCATCATCATCATCATCATCATCATCATCATCATCATCATCATCATCATCATCATCATCATCATCATCATCATCATCATCATCATCATCATCATCATCATCATCATCATCATCATCATCATCATCATCATCATCATCATCATCATCATCATCATCATCATCATCATCATCATCATCATCATCATCATCATCATCATCATCATCATCATCATCATCATCATCATCATCATCATCATCATCATCATCATCATCATCATCATCATCATCATCATCATCATCATCATCATCATCATCATCATCATCATCATCATCATCATCATCATCATCATCATCATCATCATCATCATCATCATCATCATCATCATCATCATCATCATCATCATCATCATCATCATCATCATCATCATCATCATCATCATCATCATCATCATCATCATCATCATCATCATCATCATCATCATCATCATCATCATCATCATCATCATCATCATCATCATCATCATCATCATCATCATCATCATCATCATCATCATCATCATCATCATCATCATCATCATCATCATCATCATCATCATCATCATCATCATCATCATCATCATCATCATCATCATCATCATCATCATCATCATCATCATCATCATCATCATCATCATCATCATCATCATCATCATCATCATCATCATCATCATCATCATCATCATCATCATCATCATCATCATCATCATCATCATCATCATCATCATCATCATCATCATCATCATCATCATCATCATCATCATCATCATCATCATCATCATCATCATCATCATCATCATCATCATCATCATCATCATCATCATCATCATCATCATCATCATCATCATCATCATCATCATCATCATCATCATCATCATCATCATCATCATCATCATCATCATCATCATCATCATCATCATCATCATCATCATCATCATCATCATCATCATCATCATCATCATCATCATCATCATCATCATCATCATCATCATCATCATCATCATCATCATCATCATCATCATCATCATCATCATCATCATCATCATCATCATCATCATCATCATCATCATCATCATCATCATCATCATCATCATCATCATCATCATCATCATCATCATCATCATCATCATCATCATCATCATCATCATCATCATCATCATCATCATCATCATCATCATCATCATCATCATCATCATCATCATCATCATCATCATCATCATCATCATCATCATCATCATCATCATCATCATCATCATCATCATCATCATCATCATCATCATCATCATCATCATCATCATCATCATCATCATCATCATCATCATCATCATCATCATCATCATCATCATCATCA
>JACEFZ010025875.1:32500-44906 GCA_014155875.1 Cepaea nemoralis
GTGCAGTGAATTCGAGATTCTTGTCTTGTATCACGCCCTCTTTTCCCATTCTCTTTATTCCTCTTGTATTCGGTGTCTCCTTTTGTCTAATCCGTCCTTACTTTTTCTATATCTTCTATTCCATCCATAATGCGCCATGCCGATAAGCGTGGAGGTCATGTTTGCCATCTCACTCGATCGGGGCAGAGTCGTAGATCAGCTCCAAGTTGTTCTGTTTCGACCATGCCACGTGGCAAACCATCCAGGTACTTACTTCTCGTTCTTCCCCTTGGTCTCTTCCCTTCGATTTTGCCAGTTGTCACCAAGTTCTCCAATTAATTTCTTCTCATAACATGCCCAAACAATTTTGACTGTCTACGTCTGTCTCTAATCATTTTACGATCTTCATTTGTTTCTTGAAGTACTTGTTCATTGGTTTTTCTCTCTGTCCATGGTATTCTTTGCATTTCCCTCAGAAACCACATTTCCACAGCCATGAGCTGTTTTTCAGCGTGTCTGCTCATTGTCCACGCTTCACATCAAGACAAAAGTACAGGTTCTATGTAGCACTTCAACACTCTATTTCTCGGTTCAATTGATTCTTTTTTGTTGGTCGGTATGTTTTTCATCTGCAAATGGCTACCTTCGCAATGGCAATTCTTGTTCTAATCTCTTCAGGCATCTTTCATCAGGATTGCTAATCAATATGTACGTACATATATGTCTCTGATGTATTTTTATAAAGCGTATTGGGTGAGACTGGTTTTCTGAAAGCACCTGGGCCGTTTGGCAGGAGATGTAAAGAAATACAAAATACAAACTTTAGAAATAGAAACTATGTGAGCAAGATGTATTTGAAACATGTAAATATTCGTGTTTTCCTTGCGTTCGCTTGATTTTTTTAAACTCAGCTTTACTCTACCCTACCTGCTCCGTGGCCAAGGCGTTAATCTCGCATACCCACGTTCGAAACACGCTGCTGCGTGCGATTTGGCAGCAGACGCCTCGATTTGGTTTCTTTTCTGAAAATGATATGTGTGCCGGTCGTTGAGAAAGCAATGGCAAACTACTGAACGTAACCTTGCCAGGAATCACGAACAGCAAAAGATGCTGGGGTGACCTGTCCTGGCATGTCCTCTAAAGGACATGCCACTTTTTTGTATGCCACCGACTGAGTTTTACACGTGGGCCAGCTTTCCCTATTACAGTGTACCTCGCCATCAGGCGAACCAACTCTGACCTCTGAGGTGCTAGTAATTTACGTCCCCAAGTCAAAGACAGTCAACATTTTAGTCCAACTAAACAATGTAGGTCGCGCTCCCTGGCCTAGGTGTTAAACACGACTTTCTCCGTAATCCCGTTTATCCACGAAGGGTTAGGCAGCGCGCGAGAATTGGAAGCGGTTCTCGCCGCGATGGTAACTTACGGGATAAGTGAGCCGGCTGCTCAGAAAGCAATGGCAAACTACTGAGCGTAATCTTGACAAGAATCAACGAAAGCGGTAAAATGCGGTGTTTGACAGCAATGTCCTGTAAAGGATATGCGAAGAAAAAAACAGTGTAGGCTGAACCCGCTACCTCGGCATCAGCACACCAAAGTTTAAAAGCGAGCGCTCTTGCTCATTCGGCCTTGCTGATCTGCAAGCAACATGTTAAAACATTTTAGCTGATTATGTAACATGAATAGCAACCTTCGCTTGACGCGAACAAAGTCTCAGGTACAGATGGATAGCAAACCTCCGCTTGACGCGAACAAAGTCACAGGTACAGAATGAATGGCAAACTCCGCTTGACGCGAACAAAGTCTCAGGTACAGAATGATGGCAAAACCTCCGCTTGACGCGAACAAAGTCTCAGGTATCAGAATGAATGGCAAACTCCGCTTGACGCGAACAAGTCTCAGGTACAGAATGAATGAAACCTCCGCTTGACGCGAACAAAGTCTCAGGTACAGAATGAATGGCAAACCTCCGCTTGACGCGAACAAAGTCTCAGTTACAGAATGCACCACGCCGAGTTCATCATGATGATTGTGATGAAGTTACGATGATCCCAGGCAGTGATTGTTTGAGAGTCACCGTCCTCCCAGGTCAATCTCTGTATCCTCACTTCACCGCCTCACTCCTCATCTTATAGGTCCCTCACTTTTCTTCAGATACCTCCCACGTCCACCGCCCACCTCCCTCTCCGTCCAACCACCTTCCCCGAGGTGAGATTAAAACAGCTTGGTTCAACACGAGCGTCATCCTGTGTGTTTTTTTTAAAATGTTATTCTTTCCTTAACGTGTATTATGCTTCAGATATGATCTTTGCTGTTGAGGCCTCGGGTTCTCATGGAGTTCCTCGCTTCTCTCTCTCTCTCTCTCTCTCTTCTCTCTTCTCTCTCTCTCTCTCTATCTCACTATCTCCCTCTCACAACACACACTCTCTCTCTCACACCGTCTCTCCTCACACCACTCTCTCTCACTCTCTCTCTCTCACTCGCTCTCACTCTCTTACACTCTTTCACTCTCTCTCAGTCTCTCTCACACACACTCTCTCTCTCCCATACTCTCTCTCCCATACTCTCTCTCCCATACTCACTCTCTCACTCTCTCTATCACTCTCACAGTCTCCCTCACATACTCTCTCATTCTCTCACTCTTTCTCCCACTCTGTCCCCACTGTCTCTCGAACACACACGCCTCTCTCACCGTCTCTCTCTCTCAAACACTCTCTCCATCCTCTCTCATTCTTTCTCTCACACTGTCTCTCTCTCACACACTCTAACTCTGTCTAGATCATTATCCGCTCAGATTTAAACTTCTATAGAGTTCTATCTTTATCACTTCCCGGTCAGCTATAAACTTTTGAGAGTTCTATCTATATCATTTCCCCGGTTACCTATACACTTCTGAGAGTTCTATCTATATCAATTCCCTGTCAGCTATACACTTCTGAGAGTTCTATCTATATCAATTCCGGTCAGGCTATACACTTCTGAGAGTTTCTATCTATATCATTTCCCGGTTACCTATACACTTCTGAAGTTCTATCTTTATCACTTCCTCGTCAGCTATACACTTCTGAGAGTTCTATCTATATCACTTCCCGGTCAGCTATACACTTCTGAGATCAACTATAAACTTTAAGTAATTCTGTCTACATCATTATTCGGTCTAAAATCTTCGGCGAATTTATTTATATTATTTTCTCGGAAGCTATAACTTCTAGACTCTATCTAGATCACTTTCCTGTCAGCTATACACTTCTGAGAGAGTTTATATCTAAATTACTTCCCGGTCCGATATACCTTTTCAGAGATCACTTTTCCGTATCCACTATAACTTAAAAAAGTTATGTCTGCATCAGTATCCGGTCTATAAACTTCTGAGAATTTCTTTCAGATATTTTTCTTGGAAGCTATAAACTTCTTAGACTGCAATCTAGATCACTTTCTCGTCAGCTATATATTCTGGGAGTTCTGCCTAGAACACTTTCTTGTCAGCTATAAACTTCTGGGATTTCTGTCTAGAACACTTTCTTGTCAGCTATAACTTCTGGGAGTTCTGTCTAGAACACTTTCTTGTCAGCTATAAACTTCTGAGAGTTCTGGTTAGAACACTTTCTTGTCAGCTATAAACTTCTGGGTTCTGTCTAGAACACTTTTCTTGTCAGCTATAAACTTCTGAGAGTTCTGGTTAGAACACTTGATCTTGTCAGCTATAAACTTCTGGGAGTTCTGTCTAGAACACTTTCGCATCGTCTATAAACTGCGGTGGGAGTGGCTAAAGCTCGAGCATCCGACTCTAACTCCAACAAACCTATAACAATTCTCAGTGCATATGTTATTGGATGGTTTACAAACTTAATGAGATACTTCAAGCTGTTCCCAGGGTAATATATTGTGCTTCTAGCCTACTCGAATACAGGTGAAAAATCAGGAGGACCTTTAGACTTTGCGAAGATTCACTATTCCAAGGCAGTTGAAAATACAAAAATGGATGCCGAATTTACCCCTCTCAGGGTTACATTTAAAATGATAAAACTTACCGAAAAGAAAATAAATATATATTTACAGCAAATTAGTTTAATAAGACAAGAACCGACATTAAAGCACAAGGGACATTCCCAACGTGCTCCATCCTCATCCTCAACATCCAGCGAAGAGTTCCACTACTAACGGTACCAGTAGGCAGTCTGATTATGTGTCCATCTTGCCTTTCCTCAGAGTTGTGAGGGTCGGCGAGATCCTCTGGTCTCTCCTTGCAGCACCTTTTCTCTCCAGTCCGATATGATCTATCTATCTGTTCCTCAGCAATTGTGATACTTATATAGATCCTCTTGAATCCTCATCAGTGCACGTGGTTTTGAGATTCTCCTTATGTGATCTTTGTGAGAAGACTGAGACTCTTTTGGAGACACTCGTGGCACAGAAAGTGATAAATTACCAACACATCAACATTAAAGATTGATGTAGTCCCATTGTAAACAGGACTTTAGGTGCCAATAGCCAATCTTTAGATCCCGGTATAATGAGTGGATGGCGCCTGCGGACGCGATTCGTAATGCCGCTTACCGGCGTGTTGAAACACGGCGGTGACCGATTACACAGCAGACCGTGTCCGCGCTGGTTTTAACGTGTTGGTATGGGAGCCGGTCGTTCAGAAAGCAATGACAAACTTATTATTTTTTTTTCCGCATATCCTTTACAGGAATCGCTGTCACATCAGCATCTTCAGCTGATTGTTGATTTCTAGCAAGATTTATGCTCATATTTGCCACTGCTTTCTGAGCGACAGGTTTCACATAACCGTAAGTTACCGACGCGAAGAGAACCGCTACCGATTCTTGCGCACGTCACGTTGCTCAGAGAGTATACGGGATTAGGAGAAAGTCGTGTAAAACCTGGACCAAGGAGACGTCAATGGCAAACTACTGAACGAAAATCTGCCAAGACATCAACGGCATTAAAATGCTAGTGTTGACTGCAACGTCCTGTACAGATATGCAAAATTAAAAAAATAATGAGTGACGTGTCCAGTTACCTTCCTCGCCCGCCCTGCCTTCCCACACAATTTCCAGTGGGTTCTATATTTTATAGAATAGCTGCCCAATCAACTAATCGCCTCTTTAAACCTATACTTCTAGTGCACTGGACTTATTTCTATGTGTGGATTAGCTTTCCCTTTTACTAGTGTCCTTCGCCGACTCCGACTTCAGAGGTACTTGTAATTTACGTTCCTGAGTCAAGAACCAGAAGCCAACATTTTAGTCCCACTGACCGGTGTAGGGGTTGAACCTGCCACTTCGGCATCACCACACCGAATGGTACAGAACGAGGGTGCTTATCCATTCGGCCATGCTGATCCCTTATTCACAATTTCATTACAATATTTCATTACTGCACGACTGCGAATGAAATATTTCTTGTATGAACATACCAAATGCTACTTTCTGACAACAAATCAAAAGCTCTCTTTTACACTGGCATCTATCAGAAGCCATGTCCTTTATGATGAAAGACCTTGTCGTTCCTAAGCACAAGTATTCGATCTTTGACTCCGCAACCACTGATATTAATATATGATTACAGCACGGCGAACAAGTACGTCTGATTACTGCGCCCAGAAGTGGCCGGCGGAGAATGGGGAGAAGATTACAGTACAAGATTACAGGCCAGTTTTAATCAGGGCACTCGGGGTGAGTGATCCCTTCAAGTGATGGTGTGGTATTTACCCATGGTTTATCATCTTGGGTATTCCGTGGGGATGTTATATGTATCTATTATATCTAGCCAATCATTTATTCTGGAAGTGGGGACAAGACCTTTCGGCTGCCGTGGATTTATGGTGCGTGTTTGCGTTTGAAGAGAATGGGAAATGAGGTCGTGATAGTTACTTCCTCTTCTTCTTCTTTCTTCTTGTACTGCTTCTTGTTCTTCCTCTTGTTCCTCTTGTTCTTGTCCTGTCTGCTTGCCTGCCTGCCTGCCTGCCTGTCCGTCCGTCCGTCCGTCCGCCTTCTTCTTCTTCTTCTTCTTCTTCTTCTTCTTCTTCTTCTTCTTCTTCTTCTTCTTCTTCTTCTTCTTCTTCCTCTTGTCTGTCTGTCTTCCTGTCTGCCTGCCTGTCTGTGCGTGTGCCCTCCCTCCCTCCCTACCTACCTACCTACCTACCTACCCATCTACATATTTACATATCTACCTACTTACCTACCTACCTGTCTAACTAACTACCTACATACATACCTACCTACTTAACTACACAGCAATCTACTTGTCTGCCAACATACCTACCTACCTACCTACCTAACTAACTACCTACCGCCCTACCTACCTACCTACCGACCTACCAGTCTAACAACCTACCTAAACCCGCCCATCTACCTGCATGTCTGCCTGTCCATCCATCCGTTCGTTCTTCCGCCCATCGTCTGTCTGTAAGTTCGTCAGCACACCCACACACCCACACAACCCCCCCCCCCCCCCACACACACACAAACACACGTATATATATCTGTATGCCTCACTTTTTATTTTATGTATCTGCCTGTGTATCTGCATCTTCTATATCCACATAAAGTGCTGAACATGTAAGAGTATCTGCATCAACAGACAGCAAGAGATATCAATGCATTGATCGTTCATAAATTCATAAGTTATCATTCATGGTGCATCTGATAACACCAAGCGGGACACGTGCCATTACGGTGTGAGCCGCCAAGGTAAAATTTCTCTGTTATAATATTCTTGTTCCATGAATGGCATCAGGACGTCTAGGTATCATGTCTGCCATCTTGTGTTGCCGCTCAAAGCTTCATGAATGCTGATGGCCGTGGCAGGTCAGGGACGGGCTGGGTGGGGGATCTGTATGTCAGGCTTTAGAGACAAGCAATTGACCTGGTCATAGCATTTATATTACATTTTGTCTTCTTTGTCGTCTTCGTTGTCATCGTTCTTCTTCTTCTTCTTGCCCTTCCTGTTGGTCGTCATGTTATTCTTGTTCTTCTTGTTCTTGTTCTTGTTCTTCTTCTTGTTCTTCTTCTTCTTCTTTTTCTTCTTCTTCTTCTTCTTCTTCTTCTTCTTCTTCTTCTTCTTCTTCTTCTTCTTCTTCTTCTTCTTCTTCTCGCTCTTTCTGTTGGTCGTTATATTATTCTTCTTGTTGTTGCACTTCTCCTTCCTTATTCTCACACTTCTTCTTCGCTACCTCCTCCATACCCCCTCCTTCTTCTTATTCTTCCTAATATATGTGAATGTATCACATAGATATTTGACTGTATTAAGTAATGTTATTATATTAGATATTTATCTATGGCTGTATTAAACAGATTTACGGCTATATTAATAGATAAGTGTGACTGTATAACAAAGATGTGTATGACCATATTAAATAAATAAGTCTGATTGCACAGGATAAATGTGTACGGCTGTATTAAATAAATATATCTCCTACGTTGGCTTATCAAAAAGATGACCGCTAATTTGTTTTAACAGACCAGTCAGCACTGTAAGAGTGATGTGATCAGTATCGTGTCGGCCATGTTGTTCACGAACCATTTCCTGAGTCCATTGTAGGCTTGGTCAGACTGGAAGCCCACGTCAATAACAACATCCCCACCTTGAGGGAGATTCGAACACAGGTCCACCGGACTAGCAGGCATGAGTGTTATAGCCAGTGCACTACCTTGGTTACCAGATTAGGGAATGGGGATGGAATGATCAATAGCATGGCAGCTTAAGGGAGATTGTCTTTCTGGCAATTTAAAACAGAAACATTCCTCGGCGGCTTTATCATGCTCTCTCTCTCTCTCTCTCTCTCTCTCTCTCTCTCTCTCTCTCTCTCTCTCTCTCTCTCTCTCTCTCTCTCTCTGTCTGCCCCTCTCTCTCCTCTTTTCCTCCCTCTGTCTTCAACCAACCTTTTCCACACACTCTCACTTCACTAATATTTAATTACACACACATATATACATTTCCCTCTGCCTGCCTGCCTGCCTGCCTGCCTGTCTGTCTGTCTGTCTGTCTCTCTCTCTCTCTCTCTCCTCTCTCTCTCTCTCTCTCTATATATATATATATATATATATATATCTATATATATATATATATATATATATATAATATATATATATTAACACAAACATACACGCCTATGTGTGTGTGTTAGTTTTGCATGCATGTCATAAATTAGCAAATACAAAAAAAAAAGGACAGCTATGAAAAGCGGATAACGAAGCTAAGTTTAAACCGGCACACACAAACAGGATATGTCAATGGAAATATGAAATGCCCCGTGCAATAACGAACATCTTAATGCATTGGTTCATTCTGTCTTCCCCCTCTAATTCTGCAAACTCTACATGTGCAGCGCAAGTCGCAATTATGTGAGATTCAAGCTGCAAAACTCGGGATGCGGAAATCGGGCGAGAAAGGTAAACGTTTTTAAATAGAAAGTCGAAGAGGAAGGAATACTCAAAGCCAGCCGAAGCTGTGCTATTTGCAAGACTCTAGATGATGAAGATAGCATTTCAGACTGCAATACATCATCAACCACTGATGCCGCCGGTAAGATAAAGAAGAAATGGCATTTTTGTGCCACTCCCCCAGACAAGAGATTCTCATTGAAGCATAAACCAGGCCGACGCTTAGCAAATGTTCCGTTACCGTGCACAGTGGCGTTTTTTCCCCCTCAGCGCGTCCCCGGTGACATATTCCAGGATAATAGCCGAGGAAACAAGTAAATGAGCTGGGAAGTTTCTGTGTAAATAAACACATATTGCTTTGTATTGTCTTGTCTGACAACGGCAAGCTTCCATTGGTTGAATGCTTCCCGTCTGCATGCTGCAGTCATGGAGATGCGCAATCTTCGCTCATAAACAGTTTTCATTCAACCACACACGATCCCCAGCAAGGATATTCCATGGCAAAGACCCGACAAAGGCATCTTTCCACGTGCAATAAGAAATAAGGACAATCCTCACAACCGTATCTGATTCAAACAACACAGCAATTAATATTCATTAAGTCCACACGCTCGGAATACCATTTCGTTTCTCGCTTTTTAAACCATGTTTGTCAAATGCAGTCCCCGATTGTTCTTATTGTCAGACATGGTAATCTACAATACTTAAATCTGATATTTGTTGGGTACCGGACTCCGCATGGCCGCTTGATCAGATCACATATCAAGGTTTAATTGTCAATAAATTCTTGTTTTTTGAAATCTGTGTCTAAATCATTCATGACGTAACGACGTCCCTGTCTGATAGATACCTTTGTGGAGGTTTTACACAATTTACTTCAGTATGGCTAGATTTCAGTGATGTGCGTTGATCGACTGCATGTGAGGGGTAGTTGGGAGTCTGCGTTGCTAATGAGTCTCCGGTGCTACATAATATTTGATTTGATAGAGGATTAAAACATCTTTGTTTAGACTGTATGAATAGATAGAGCAGATTGAGCATCTTTTAAGAGAGGTGGCTTACTGAATAACGTATGCAAGGATATTGAATTTTCTGACCAGATGTCTTTACCTTTCTTGTCTGGGTCATTATTCAGATTCAGTTTGTATACCTCTTTGAAGAAGAAGAAGAAGAAGAAGAAGAAGAAGAAGAAGAAGAAGAAGAAGAAGAAGAAGAAGAAGAAGAAGAAGAAGAATAATAATAATAATTAATGGCAGGTCATGGCGTGACGAGGTTGAAAAATTATCTCTTTTCTCGTGGCTCTAATTTTCAAGAAAATAATCGCGCGCGCGCATAAACACACACACACACACACACACACACACACACACACACACACACACACACACACACACACACACACATTGTAAAGTGTCTTAATTGGCCCAATGGCACAATACTCGGACAGACAACCAACCCGCCATAGACAATTAGGATTTGAACTCGTATCGTCCTGCAGGTTAGCCAGTGCACTTGTAGCAACGCCACAAAACTGACTACAAATCACTGAAGACATTTTCCTTGCTGAAATCTGGTAGGTAACTTTTCACTACCTCAGGAAAATGTCTACCTGCTTATAACCGCGTGTCAAACTTCCCATAAAAACAAACGTAGAAGTGGAATCCTGATTGGTTGAAAGAAGTGGAAGCAATCTATAGATGTTGTCTTTTTTTCTGTCTAATCGTTAAGTTCCGTCTAAAAATATACCTGTCAAAATAGATTAGTATACCTTCATTTAATGAAATTGTCAAAAGTTTTGCGCGTGTGTGTTTGTTATCTTTAAATGTCAAACTTTATCATACATAACGTATGCGTTTTCTTATATCCTCAAAACAAATTTCAAAAACTACCAACAGCCAATCAGGTGCTTCTTACTTCAGGGGAAAGCAATCACGTTGCTCCAATAAAACGTCCTTGACAATGTATGTCGAAATTCCTTCCGCCATGATTGGTCATGACATAAAATCTCCAATGAATTTTATCAGTAAATCACTTAAGTTCTTGCTGAGCGTTCCTAAACGGACAGAGTGGATCTTTGTTGTTGTTGTTGTTTTTTTTTTTCGTTGTTTTTTGGTGCTATTTTGTGGGAGATTAGATAAACATTGGACAGGCCTGAACTCAAATTTTTACTTGCCTTTTTAAAAACCCTCTTTAACACATGTTAAAGATTTAACATGGCACAGTAATCTTCACAAGCAGTGTAGTTAAAACGAACTTCTTCTTCCTCATTTCTGACACTCCTATCCAGCCAAGCACTCTACGCCATAGGGATCTCTCAATCTTTCATATTTAAAAACAAAACACTAATGTTAAAAAGCTATCGTTGGCGGCTTCACATCAGATCGGGAGATAAAAAAAAAAATGCCGTTGGGATTTTAATGGGCGAAAAATGATCCGCCTGTTTTCTTAAAGGTACTCAGGAGCCAGGTCCCCCAGGCCTGGCAGTGTATAGTTTTATGTTTAATAGACAATAGTTGACTGCCGGTCTCAAGAATTATATACGTTTGAAGCTGTGCCGTTCCGCTTGAACGCACGTGTTTTTGATGTTGGGAGGCTCAGTTTAAAGTGTTGCTGCGTAATTCCATGCAGTTGTTGTTAATGGGAATCTTCCCTTTGTGTTGATAGCACAGCTTGACTATGTCCCTACTTTACTTATATTTACAATAGTTGCGCTCGTGTCTGCGTATGTTTGCGCGCGCGCGCGCGCGCGTGTGTGTGTGTGTGTGCAGGCTATTTGGGAACAAAAGATCGCTTTGCGTTGATTTCGATAACATGAGAATTGTACTTTCAGAAAGCAATGGCAAACTACTGAAGGTAAAAATTGCCTAGTAAAACACAAACGGCTAATAAATTCGGGGCCGATTACAACGTCCTGTAAAGAAGTCCAGGCAGCTAACGTGTTTAATGTTTAGGGATCTTTGACATGCCTATAGGCGTGTTTGGCGTGTTATGCTAGGCCCCTATTGTTATATACGTACACTATTTATCCCATCTCTCTTTCATTATGTTTATCTATATCTCTGTCATTCAATCGACAACTAGCTAATAAACATTCACATATGTATGGTACGTTACACCTTCCTTAGGTATTTATAACAGCCATGTTTTGCCTAAGTGAGTGATGTATTATTGGTTATTTTACCATGCCCTTTATTGCATATTGTTCTTTTTTTGCCTAAGATTAGCTTAATAAGTGATGTTGAATGATATACGTATGAGAGGAAAGAGAAGAAGGGTGGAATGTCAGACGGGCCTGCATGCCCAATTCTTAACCCCTTGAAAATAAAGTTTGTTCGTTCATTCGTTCGTTCAATCTCCCTGTTTCTATCTTCCACTCTATTTCATTCTCTCTCTCTCTCTCTCTCTCTCTCTCTCTCTCTCTCTCTCTCTCTCTCTCTCTCTCTCTCTCTCTCTCACTGTATCTCTCTCCCATTCTATCTATATCTTTCTTCACATCTCCCCCTCTCTATTTCTCTCCTATTCTCTCTCTCTCTCTCTCTCTCTCTCTCTCTCTCTCTTCCTCAGTCTATTTGTCCACCACAATCACTTCACCCATACGACCTTATGTCAAACTTAACGCTGATAAATATTTCAACTCTATATATTCTCCCCCCCCCCCACCGTCTCTCATCCACTTCATCTCTCTCTCCCCCCCCCTCCGCAATCTATCTCTCACACACTACCTTGCTCATCTTTATCCCTTCCTCTTCTATCTCTCTCCCAATCTATCTCTCCCCTACTCTACCGTTCTCCTTTATATCGCTCTCCCAGTCTATCAATCTCCTACTCTATCGCTCTCCCCCTATATCTCTCCCATTTCTCCCCCACTTTATCTTTCTCCTTGTCTATACCTCCCACATTCTATATGTCTTCCTCCATCTCTCCACCCAAACTTTCCGTACATCAAACTTCACGCTGTGACATATTTGAAAACTTTTCAACAAAACCACACGGGCCTCCGTCAAAATTTTTACAAACTCATGCAAAAAAGAGAAAAG
>JACEFZ010025876.1:0-48937 GCA_014155875.1 Cepaea nemoralis
CTATCCAATAATGCTGCTGCCTTGTCGCAAACAATTTTTCCACGCGACAGTTTACCTGTACTGTTGGCCTCCTTTGGGTCTTGACCTAGAAACACATGGCCCTCACTCCTTTGTCCGTTACCCCCACTGCTTCACTTGTTAACCCTTCCTCCACCTCTGGTCAGTCGGTGTATACAGTCGTCCATCTGGGAATCGTTAACTCTCAGTATTCCACGACAACTGGTATGGTTACTTCCAAGAAGGAAAGTAATGGCAAACTACCTTCTTTAAAGATGCTTAGTAAACTATGATTCAATAACTACACGGTTTCTGGGAGAATTTCGAAAAACACAATGGACAGGCAGAAAAGTGGATGAGATATTCCTTCAAGAAACAAATTTAAACCTTCAAATGATTACGTAAATTACATGTAGGCAGTCAAGATTCTGTGAACACGTTGTGACGAGAAAAAGAAACTTAATAAAATCTGGCATCTGTATATCGGCTGTTTAAGAACGAACGTTTTTATCCATTCGGCCATGCCGACCTTTATTCTTGCTTTTAATATTAAAAATAAAAACAAAACCAAAACATGTTTATTCAGAGAGTCTGCATTGATGTGGTTCTATAGACAAACGCTGGGCAGATACATCAGGCATTGAAAATGTCTTGACAGAAAGCAACTGACAAAGAGAACTGGTCACTCGTATCATAATAAGATAGTTCGCAGTCTTTGTAGATTTCATGAGATGAGGTAGACTGGAAAGTGCCTTAAAAACAGGTAAGTTGGATGGGAAGAGAGACAGCGATAGACCTAAAAAGAATATGCTAGACAATGAGAAATATGGCACTGAAAAGCATCTGAAATGGAGATCACAGGCAAAACACATGTCAGAAGACAGAACAACCAAACGGTATAGATAGAAAAATATATTTTAACTCTGTACGTTTCGATATTAAGACAAGTTATACCGATCTCGCCTGCGGCTAGTATTATTAAATAGTGTGTGAAGTGCTAAGAATACTGTGGACAGACAGAAGAACCAATGAGCTAACCCATTAAGAAGCAAATGGAAACAGTAAATTGATCAGTGAAATTAGACGTAGACAGTCAAAATATTTTAGGCAAGTTATGAGAAGAAATAAACTAGAGAACTTGGTGACAACTGGCAAGGTTGAGGGGGAAAGGACAGGGGTAAGGCAGAGAAGTAAGTATCTGGATGGTTTCGCCACATGTCATGGTCGAGGCAAGAACACAGAGCTAATCCACGACCCTGGGGATGGTGTAGGTGGCGAAACATGACCGCTTATCGACATGACACATTATGATGAAGTGCTAAGACCATCACATTTTTAGGCCTGAGTACACGGAGGAATAGGTGGTGAGGTTTGCCCTCGCTTAGTACAGACATTAAACCCTGTTACCACCGCACTCATGCCGTTGTCAGCAAAACATCTATGTGACCAGTATCCTGTGTGTACACCGATGGTTAGTGAACCTGCTCACCAACAGTAAACAGTGTTCCCTCCCTAGTCTTCTTTTTTTCCATCTGCCTTTCACCTCGTAGCCTCACCAAGAGTAAACAGTGTTCCCTCCCTAGTCTTCATCTTTTCCTTCTGCCTTTCACCTCGTAGCCCCATCAACAGTAAACCGTGTTCCCTCCCTAGTCTTCATCTTTTCCTTCTGCCTTTCACCTCGTAGCCTCATCAACAGTAAACCGTGTTCCCTCCCTAGTCTTCATCTTTTCCTTCTGCCTTTCACCTCGTAGCCTCATCAACAGTAAACCGTGTTCCCTCCCTAGTCTTCATCTTTTCCTTCTGCCTTCACCTCGTAGCCTCACCAACAGTAAACCGTGTTCCCTCCCTAGTCTTCATCTTTTCCTTCTGCCTTTCACCTCGTAGCCTCATCAACAGTAAACAGTGTTCCCTCCCTAGTCTTCTTCTTTTCCTTCTGCCTTTCACCTCGTAGCCTCATCAACAGTAAACCGTGTTCCCCTCCCTAGTCTTCATCTTTTCCTTCCTGCCTTTCACCTCGTAGCCTCACCAACAGTAAACAGTGTTCCCTCCCTAGTCTTCATCTTTTCCTTCTGCCTTTCACCTCGTAGCCTCATCAACAGTAAACAGTGTTCCCTCCCTAGTCTTCATCTTTTCCTTCTGCCTTTCACCTCGTAGCCTCACCAACAGTAAACAGTGTTCCCTCCCTAGTCTTCATCTTTTCCTTCTGCCTTTCACCTCGTAGCCTCATCAACAGTAAACAGTGTTCCCTCCCTAGTCTTCTTCTTTTCCTTCTGCCTTTCACCTCGTAGCCTCACCAACAGTAAACAGTGTTCCCTCCCTAGTCTTCATCTTTTCCTTCTGCCTTTCACCTCGTAGCCTCATCAACAGTAAACCGTGTTCCCTCCCTAGTCTTCATCTTTTCCTTCTGCCTTTCACCTCGTAGCCTCACCAACAGTAAACAGTGTTCCCTCCCTAGTCTTCATCTTTTCCTTCTGCCTTTCACCTCGTAGCCTCATCAACAGTAAACCGTGTTCCCTCCCTAGTCTTCATCTTTTCCTTCTGCCTTTCACCTCATAGCCTCACCAACAGTAAACAGTGTTCCCTCCCTAGTCTTCTATCTTTTCCTTCTGCCTTTCACCTCGTAGCATCATCAACAGTAAACCGTGTTCCCTCCCTAGTCTTCATCTTTTCCTTCTGCCTTTCACCTCGTAGCCTCATCAACAGTAAACCGTGTTCCCCTCCCTAGTCTTCATCTTTTCCTTCTGCCTTTCACCTCGTAGCCTCATCAACAGTAAACAGTGTTCCCTCCCTAGTCTTCATCTTTTCCTTCTGCCTTTCACCTCGTAGCCTCATCAACAGTAAACCGTGTTCCCTCCCTAGTCTTCATCTTTTCCTTCTGCCTTTCACCTCGTAGCCTCACCAACAGTAAACAGTGTTCCCTCCCTAGTCTTCTTCTTTTCCTTCTGCCTTTCACCTCGTAGCCTCACCAACAGTAAACAGTGTTCCCTCCCTAGTCTTCATCTTTTCCTTCTGCCTTTCACCTCGTAGCCTCATCAACAGTAAACAGTGTTCCCTCCCTAGTCTTCATCTTTTCCTTCTGCCTTTCACCTCGTAGCCTCATCAACAGTAAACCGTGTTCCCTCCCTAGTCTTCATCTTTTCCTTCTGCCTTTCACCTCGTAGCCTCATCAACAGTAAACAGTGTTCCCTCCCTAGTCTTCTTCTTTTCCTTCTGCCTTTTACCTCGTAGCCGGCACTGTGGCGAAAGAATAACGAACACAGTTCGCAATCCCCCATGTAGCGTTCGAAACACAGCTACATGAGATCTAGAAGCAGACCATCTTGCGCTGATCTTCATACAATAGTACCGGTCGTTCAGAAAGCAATGACAAACTACTGAACGTAAGCGTGCCAAGAAATCCCAAACAGCCCCAAAATGCTGAGGTTGACTGCGACGTCCTGTAAAGAATATGTAGCTAATTATTTTTCCATCTCGTAATTTATATTAATATATTAATAGATAAAGTAAGCACACAGTCCCTTTTCACGCCATGCGGCGTACTGGGTGTATAGTGCTAGCCCCATATTGTTAGACCAATCGGCATTCTATGTAGTCAATATTAAGCCAGCCACCTTAACTTCCCACGACATTTTCTGGTATCCATTTGAGGCTGTGGCTACTCGGTTTTCTACAGAAAATATACACGTGGTGTGTCATTGATATTCGGTATCGCAAATTCTGATAACGCAAGAATTATCTAGCATCAAGATGCAAGTTTCCGGTGTAGAAGGTAAAGATGTATCCAAATCAATCGTTGCTCCAGCTTAATATCGGGCCGCGCCGTGGGAAAGCGGGCACTCGTCCCCGGTTTCTGACTGACGATGGGACCCAGTCTGTTCAATACAGCTTCGTAATCGGCGTCAATGGTATTCATGTATGTGGCTATATTTACCGGGAAAATACCACACGTTCCCCCATTGGTTTATTTGTTCTTGGACGAGGAAAATTCATTATGAGATTGTTGACTTCAAAAGGAACAGTTAGGACGCATTCAGCTTTTAATTGTCTATTTAAATTGTGCTATGAAAGTAGTTTTGGGGTAGTTATAAATAGTAGATGTGACTAACAAAACAGTAGATGTACTTTTGGTATTCATTTTTCAAACGACTACCAAACTTTACAAGAAAACATATAATTTATAATCGGATTATTGTATAGCTGAATTTCGGTATGCGGAGTGTTTGATGTAAACGTGTATGTCTGATCAGGAAATGATGTACATACACGATTAATGTATTTATAGAACTTAACTGACAAAAAAAAAAAAAAAAAAAACCAAACACATTCCGTTGTTTCTGGAAAAGTTCAGACTATTGCCTACTAATAAGAAATTAAAAAAAAGTTATGGATAAACTTATTTCTCATTGTCAAATTTCCTGCGAACTTATTTGACCATTTGGCTAGATTATAGTGCAAACATTGTCCTTCACGTGTTTAGACTCGTATGTTAAAAGTTGAATTATGGAGGCATTTATAAAAATACTTTGAACATATGCGTTTAAGATTGAAAGCTCCTTCACGTTTGTCCTTGCTTGCAGTTAGTGCCATGAGGTTTATCATGCGACGACTAGGGGGACTGCTCACTCCAAGTGACAGCTTACATTTCATGTTATTTTCACACGAAGCACTCCCGTTCCTGCTTTCGCTAGTGCTTCAAGCTGGTACAGGTAGGTGTTTTATTCCTTACACTCCATTCGTTTATCACTGAAACTGTTACTGTACAGCAGCGCGTTTGAATGAGATGATTAATTTCATAGCACTTGTAACGCACCCATATTACGGTTAGATAAAGGAAACAAACAGTAAAGATATTAAAGGAGTAACTTAGGATTTCAGGAAGATAGCCAACAATAGAACAGCCACCATCTAAATCTTTATGCTAGAACTGATTTTTCTCACTCAAACAACGCCTTTGATCAGTAAAAAATACAAAAGCGAGAATTTGTTGTCAGCTATGGATCTATAAGCGAACACCTTTGCTAACATACATAAGCCACTATTAAAAAAAAAATAACAGATAGTCAACCATGTATATCCAGGGCCCAAAAAGGAAACAAAGAATAATAACTAACCTACCATGCAGCGAATCTTATTTCAGAGACAATGGCTACAGTCACCGACCAGTATGGTCATTGTCACGAAGGAAAGCGATGACAGATTACATTCTTTACAGATGCCTAGAAAACTATAGCAGTCAAAGACATAATGGAGAACAGAAAAAAAAAAATGTTAGTGAGATACCCTCAGGCCAAAAGGATCTTACATAGAAATTGAGGAAAAGTGTTCCACCGGAAATGGTGCTAGCAACTGCGATGACGGAATTCTTCCAGTCTGTCTTGTCTACGAAGGACTCTGTGTCAAACTTAAATGAAAACTAAAAATAGGAAAATGGAATGTGAAAATTACGAGTGCGTGCAAACAACATATAATTATCCACGGAAGTAGAGACATTTGAAATAGAAATATTGGGAATTTCTGAACATGAATGAGTGGTCAAGATTATCACATAGAAAATGAAGAGATTCTTATATATTCTGAATGGCGAAAAAACAGGGAAGAAAGATGTATACCTGAATAAATTTACGCCACGCACACCCATCATTAAGTGTCATGCCGATAAGCGAGGGCTGGTGATGGTTCGCCATCTCACACGATCACCAAAGTCATAGATCAAGTTTGTATTCTTGTCTCGATGATGCCATATCGCCAAATCATCCATGTATTTAACGCTTCGCCTTACCTTTGCTCTTTTCCATTCAATCTTCCAGTTGTCACTATGTTTTCCAATTTATCTCTCCTTATTTAGTCAACGGATCAACATCACGGCACACGGGTGTAACCCATAAGTGCTCCGCTCTACTCCTAACTCAAGCCTGAGTCCGGAGAATCTCATCTCAATGCACGAACTCCGTAGCACCGGCGATGATCCTGAAATACTGTGGGTACATTTTAAACTCGAAATTTTGCCCGGGCAGCGCCGTTAAGCTACTTTTTTTTTTTCGATTTCCAACTGCTAAGGGATTGTTTACGTGCGCAACAATACACACGGGAGTCCGATCTCACTACTCAGAGACTAGGCAGAATTTTGTTACTAGAAGTTCACTTGAAAAAATTCCGACCTTCACCGGGGCTTGAACCCGGGACCTTCAGCCCTCTAGGCGGACACCATGCCACGAGACCACTCAGCCCCCCCCCCCCCCCTCCTCTCCTCTCCTCTCCCTATAAGGTGCTCACATATATCTTTTCTGTCTCGCCTGACTCGAGTAAATTTACATTTTCCATTTGTTTCTTCTATGACTTGCACAATGGGTTTTCCCCCTAGTCCATGGTATTCTTTGGATGTCCCTCAGAAACAAATATTCACATCCATTAGATGTTTCTCAGCTTGTCTGTTTATGGTACATGTTTCACATTATACAGCAGTATAAGTTCTATATATCACTTCAGCACGCTTTTTACCATTGCAATTAACTTGTTATTGGTCAGTGTGTTTTTCACATTGCAGAAGGCAACCTTTGCCATAGCGATACTTCTGATCTTTGCAAAGCACCTTCCACCAGATGATATGATTGTTCTGAGATAGTTATATCGATTCACTTGTTTAAAAATGTCCCCATTAACTTGCATGTCACTACGCACACTATTTGGTTATAATACCACTTAGAGAGAGAATCCTTAAGAGATCACATACTCAATTTGCAGTTTATAATAGAGCAGTGTAAAGAATTTAATGTGAACTTATTGTTTTGTGGAATATTCAAAGACATTTGACTGTGTCACTTCATAAACTTTGGGAAATCATGAGGAAAATGGACTTTCCATTACATATAGTACAACTCATGAACAAAATGCTTTATCTAAACCAACAATCAGCGGTTAGAATAGATGGCGAGACATCAAATTGGTTTGACATCAAGTAAGAAGTCCGTCAGGGCTGTGTACTGTCCCCCTATTTGTTTAACCTGTACGCCGAGAATATAATAAGAAATGCCAGAGATGATATAACCAGAGAGCAATATGATGTCCTAAATATTGGTGGTCATGAAATACCAGAGATTCGATATGCCGATGATACAGTAATACTATCCACATCACAGAATGGTATAGAACAACTGAAAACCTCAACCCAATAGAATAGTGAAAATCACAACTTATATCTTAACATAGTAAAATCAAAGATAATGCACACAGATAAAAATAATATGGAAAAAGAAATATCTGTTAATGAGGAAGAATTAGAGGTTGTAGAACATTTTGAATATCTTGGGTCATTATTTACCAACAGTGGTGACACAATGAAAGAAATTAAAAGACGAATACCTATTGCTCTTCAAAAACTGAAACAACTGGAAAAAAATTGGTGTTGGACATATAGAACTACAACAATTAGATTTTTAAGAGCTTGTATCTTTTCCATTGCAACATACGCATGTGAGACATGGACACTTACCAAACAAGCTGAACAGCGCATAAATGCCTCTGTATATAGATGTTATTGATGGGTTATAAGAATATCTTGAATACAGAAAAGAACAAATGCATCCATACTTTAAGAGCTGAATATTGTAGTATGGTTGGCTACTAAGGATGATGAAACAAAAGCAATTGAAATAGTTTGGTCACCTGAAACATCATTAACGTTTGGAGAGAACAATCATGGGGCGGAAGGAGGGGAGAGGGTATATCCCGGGAAGAGAGGAAGGGGGAGGCCAAAGATGGGTGCAGGGTGTGGCAGATGATCTTTAGATGGGTGTATCGGACGCGGGATATCTTGCTTATGATCGAGAAGTTTCCGGAAGATTGTTACGGGAACGAGGTTCTTCAAGGGTCATGCTAGTAAAGGAATGAATGAATGATAGAATTTTTAACATAAAGTTTAAAGCAAAACCAAGTAATGTCCCATTGGCACAAGTATCCGCACCAACAACAGTGGCGAAAGAGTAAGAAATTGAAGCATTGCATAAAGTTTTTCAAAATACTGTAGAAAATACGAGTTAAATTGATATCCTATAAATGGGATATTGTAATACTAATATTAGTAAAAATGACATCCTATCAATGGGATATTGTAATGCTAAAAATGGCATAGAAATAAAAGCAGCTTAAAAACACATAATTGGCAATCGAAATGAAGCAGGTGAACTGATAACTTTCTGCACTTAAAATGAACAATGTTTCAACATCTCAGTAGCCTATTTAGCTGGAAATCACGGATGGAAATGTTAGAAACTAAACAGACTATATAATAATACAACAGTGATGGACAACATACATACAATAGCGAACAACTTCCAAATGTGGTAGTGACCATGAGTTATTAATGGCAATACTAACAGTTAAACAGCAGGCTTCAGACGAGAGTTGGCTGCTGGTGGTCGTCGTTCGCTACTGGAAGGAAAGACAGGTCATCTACCCCTCAGTGCACGAAGGCCTGAAAATAGTGATGGTCTTAAAACTTCACACACCCACAACAGGTTCCTGTTACGTTAAATGGTTTTTGTTTTTTGTTTTTTGTTTTGTCTTGTTTACACAGTTAAATTCTGAAATTTAATTAAAGAACCACAACCAACCCTCTGTGATGCCAGCAAAATACCAGAATAAAGGCGAAGAGGTGACACTGGATGAGTTAGCCACACATGCTAGAGATATCCGAATATAATCAGCCAAAAATGATAATTAAATTACTTAATAAAATCTGTCCCAAAGTAATTTCCTGCTGTGGGTTTGTAATGTGTTAGGATGATCACATGCTGTGGGACTGAATGCACTAATGTGACTAATCTTTTCCTCACTTTAGCAGGGGGCGAGCCCAGGCGTCAAATCCTCATCCGACATTAACAGAGTAGTTCTCTATCAACTTCGATAGCGTGCCTGCCAGCCAAAGGTATGGTGCCATATATACGTGAAAGAAAGATCAGCTGGATTTCAAATGATATGATAGCGAAGAGAAGTGATCAAAAACCAATGGAATATCAAATGATGAGACAAGGACAAGTGTATAAAAGCCTAACAAGAGAAACTATATAGATAGTCAATTGAGAAGCAAAGTTCAATTACAACAAGACAGTGTGCAGCGATGAAAGAACGCCATAGGAACGGGCGAGACCACGAAATGTTCAAAGAAATAAAATTATTGATCAGAAACTTTAGAACTTAGACAAATACTATAAACGACATGAGTGGAGTAACCCTAACAGAACATACAGGAGTCTGAATCGATGGAAAGAATGAAAGTGAAAAAAGCAAAAGACCCGTTTCCCTGCAATAGGCGCAAAGGACATATAGTGCCGGACCCATATCTGTGTTGACCAATCTGCATTCGGTCACTAGGAAATATTCTGGACAGTAAATTGGGTTAGCGTGGTATCCATCACATCATCCATTGATTGCCCATTAGCCTATGACTGTTTGGGGCCAGCATCACATAACCACTTACCTCAAGGGATGTAGAAGGCTCTTTATCTTTCCATTGTTTATATTATGTAAAGAATTGTTAATTTCTTCATTTTTTCCCCTCTGTACTTCTTTGCATGCCATGCATTATTCATTATACTAAAGTCAATATAATATTACTTCATCACGTAAAGAACTGTTTATTTCTCCATCTGTTTCAGCTTATGGAAAGGACAGAACTTCCTTCGGAGAGGAACAGTACAGGTATCACATCCCGAAAAATCGTGATCCATTGGCTTACGTGCCGGATGAGCAGAGACTGTTGGATTACATAATGAGAGGATACGAGAAAGCTGTCAGACCAGTGAGAAACTCATCATCGCCTGTAGTTGTTCAGATGGGACTAACATTGACACAAGTTTTGGACATGGTAAGCAATCACATGTGGCGGATATTAACAATTTATTTTTTTCTAACGTTTCATTCTCTTTCGCTATGTTTTTTCCCGTGTGGTTTCGTTTGTAACGGATCGTTTTCAGTGCAGTTATCTAATCTCCTCTCGAAATCACACACGGAGAATCTCACTCATCTCATCTCACATCTCATCTTATCTTGTTCCTCTTCTGCCTTGCGGATCGAGGTGAAGTATAAACAGCGGGAGAGTGCCAGTTTATTGGATTCATATATCGAGATTCCCATGGACTCTGTTATTCATCCTGTCAATCATTTACATGGTCGGCCCCTTCGTCTGGTTACAAATTTTCCTGTATATCATTGCATATTGTGGTATACTTTAAGGTGGTAGCCTAATTATGTAGGCGAACAATTTCACTTGCTGTTTTCTATGAAGTCTAGCGTAGATATTTCCCCCAATTTAGTTCTGATTTCATCATGTCCGATTTTCTCTATCATAGATACGTTGAGTATTCTTCTCTGGAATCTCATTTCGGTTGTTGTAATTTTTCTTGTAACCTTTTCTGTCATTGTCATGGTTTAGCATTGGTAGCATAGCGTTGGTAGAACGATTGTCTTGCAGAGTGCTTTTTAGTATCTACTGATACGAGTGTTGCTTTGTAGTATTTATGCGACCCAAATGTGTTTATACACAGAATCACAATAAATATCCCGCACTGTGTTCGGTTCATAGTCTGAAACTTAATCTTAGCAGTATCGTATTCAGGCTCGGTGGTCATGAGATCGAATACTCACAAAGACGGATGTTTTAAATTAACCGAGGCTCACGTGACGATTCCACCTACAATGGGCACCAGGAAATGTTTGAGGTGATGACATCGGTCGACCTGATGTTTACCACCTCACCCATCGAGTGCCCATTGATCTATACAAATATGGAGCTATCAGGATATACCCAATGAGCCCAGAGGCGTGGAATAGCATCCGTCTATTTTCTTGTATTTTAAATTTAGAAGGGATTTCTAATGTTCACACATTTCGTACTAATTTTTCGCCTGTATCCACAGAGACTAGACATTCAATACACTATCATTGAATCAGAGGATTTGCCACTCTTTTATTATTTTGTAAAAAATTCATATCGACCACACTGTAAATCGTTCCAGATCTTTTCGAGTTAGAGGCAACATTCGTAACTCCATGCCACTCCATCAGCTTACGTTCATTATTATGTGTTGGGACATAACACTAAAATGTGCAGCTTAGTGCTTTGTTTATTATTTTTTTTTTGGTGTCTGTGCCAATCTTTTTATTTTTTTATTTTTTTTAAACGTTTATTTCATACAAATCAATGTATATTTACAAGGTGTAATGTGTGTTTCTTTTGTTTGTGTATATTACAGAGCGTTGCCGTTTGTTAGTGTTAGGTGTCACATGTGTGAACAAAGCAAATACATACATATATACAGTTATATTATGACATTTATGGCATAGTGCATGTAAACGCGCACACACACACACACAAACACACACTCGTACACATGCGCGTGCAAATATATGCAACACACACACACACCTGCATCCACACCCAGACGCATACATATAGTTGCTTTGTTTAAACCGAAACAGAGCGTCTCCACAAGCAGTTAAACGAAATGATCAATGGCGTTAAAATATGGTTATATAGAAACATAGCGCGGATATCAGGGAAGGTTACCATTACACAGACGAGAATAATATTTAAATATTGAGCACAACCCACTACCGGCAACGCCGATCGCATTCTGTTATGAACCTAAGGCCTATCCACGTCAATATGGAAGCACTATACTCGAGTTTCGCCCTCATTTGAGCTCGTCAGTAGTGCATATCCCTGACCGGATCCGGAAACAGTCCCGGATCACGCGTGTGAAGCGGGTGTGTAACCACGCGGCACACACTGGACACACCAAATTATCACAACAGAACATCACAACGCTACCCATCGTAGGCTATGCTCAGGTGAGAATAATATTATTCATCTTGTAAAATGATGCCTTTGCTTGGGGTATTCTAGATTTAACTTGTTTAATGCATATTCCAGAATTTCGGTGTAGCTGGGAGGTTTAATGCACTTTCTCTTCTGACAGTGGTGTACTGGTTTTGTTCCTACGCGGGTAGTTGGATGTAAATGTTGGCTTCTCGTTCAGAAGGCACCAAAATCAACGTATAACTCTCTGCTTCCAAATCATCTGCAGCTGATTTCCAACCCCCTCTCGGTATGCTGGGAAATTTGCGAAACGCTTTCACTACATCTAAGCCACACAATAATTTTACATAAAGATATAAATATAACATCTGTGTGTAGAGGAAAACATGAAAATATTTATATACTTGTACTTTATTAATAATATATTAATACATATATGCATGTGACATCTAATTGTTCAGAATGAAAGCAAACCAGAACGTATTGACATGAAGACAAAGCAATAGTTTGTCACTGTGGATTCCCGGAAGTGGCAGTGCTTAAGTGACATATTAGGTCACGAGAGAAATGTTATTTTCTGTGGCGATTTCAACACTAAAGGCAGATCATGGGGAAACATTTCCTCCAACACATAGGGGGCGGAGCTCTAGACTGCACTTGAAACCATTGACCTGGTTAGTGTCAACATTGGCTGTGTCACTAGGACAGCAAGCAGTCCTGTGATGAGAACAGTGCTATTGATCTGGCGCTGGTTTCTCCATCACTCACGAAGTGTGTAGATTGATTGATTGATTGATTGATTGATCTAGGAACCGACATCACAGCATTCGGGACATTCCCATAAGCGCTCCGTCTCCATCCTCAGCAGCCAGCGAAGAGTTCCAACACTAATAGTTCCAGTAGCAATCTGATTATATGTCCGTCTCGCCTTTCCTCCGAGCGCCGAGCGTCGGCCAGAACCCCTCGTCACACCTCGTTGTCTCATTCTTACCAGACCATGGTGCTCCATCTGCTCCTCCGAGGTGTACACGTGCTCCCACAAGGCCGCAACCACGTCTGCCTTGTCCTGCATCAATACTCCACCAAATTTTGCCGAGCCAGCCAATCTGTCCGCCTGTTCATTCCCCAGCACACCGGCATGCCCAGGAGAAAAGATCCAGGTGATGCTTACTACCCGTGACCTCCGAAGCGAAGCAAGCCACTCTGCACGAAGCCTACCTGTTCTCACCCTTCTCAGCATGCTTTCTGAGTCAGTTACAATCACAATGTGTGTATGTATCGTGTTTTCTATCCAGCGGAAAGCTGCACTGACCGCCTCCACCTCCATTCTTAAGCTAGATGTAGTGTTATCATACGCAAGAAGTGTGTAGATGGGGTGTCCTAGGGTACCACGGCAGCGAACACCACCCGTGCAGCATATTGGTGGAGAAAGGCAGCACAAGGCAGCACAAGTCAACGGTCAAGACTTTACAGTATGACTGTACAGGGCAAGGCGTGCTGAGCAAAATAAGGCGCGACAAGCGCAGACAGCTTCAGGGCAGGAAAAAACAAAGCTGGGAGCAGTCACCGTGGTGGAATTTTGAGGTGGAGAAGGCCTGGGTGGATAAGCGCAGTGCTGTAAGAAAATGGCAAAATGCCAAGAAGAACAGAAATGCCCATTCTAATCCCTGCATGCACTTAGAAAGAAAGACGCACACAAAAGTAAGCTATATCAAAAACACTGGTTAAGGAGGTTAACAGTGAAAAATGGGCAGATGTATGTCAAAGAGTAAGCACAGCCACGTCACAGAAATTGTTCTGTCGGCTACATAAAAGCATGAGTGGGGCAGTCAAGTACAAGATAATTTCCGACTTCCAAGGTGCTGACCTCATCTGACTGAGGACTGACGAGAACAAGGGCAAAGTCCTCTTCAAACGCTATCTAGAGCAGAGCAACCAGACAGACATGAGAGGCTGAAATCTTGCCAAGGAGGTCACCTCAGACAGGTGCAAGGCCCAGAACATTTCGGATGAAGACACAGTGACAGTGATAGAAATGAAGGCTATGATTCGTCGATTAAAAAAAACAGCGCTCCAGGGCCAGATGGCATAAGTGTCGTGTGTGTAAAGAATGAATGTCGCAGTAGTTGCTTGTTCTTCTTTACCACTTTAGTGTCGTCCCTGGAGTGAGGGGAATCAACACCCACATTTTTTAAATTCAATATCTCTATTCTGGAGATATCCAGCAGACTCCGTCCACACACTCCCTCAATCTGAAGACACCTTCCTCTCACTCTTACTCACTCCTGGATCATGCCCCCTCTCATTCTTCCCCAACATAACATACTTGACAACTCTCGCTTCAACAAATAAAAAAACAAGAAATTTATTAAAGCAAAGAGTATATGTAGGAGAAGTGTATGTGTTTATAAGGTGTAGAATGTGTGACGTGTATTCTAAATCGTCTATAGACTCAGATCAGTGATCAAGAGTATATTCATTCTCATCCCTGTGCTGAAGACACACCAGCACCATGTATCCCATACAAGTAGCCTCACCCAGGTGATGCTCCTCCTGTCACGTGAAGACTTCCTCCGTTGTCTCTGGAACCACCAGGATGCTTGGACACCCCTGACAAACACTGTCTAATGAGAGTCTGATTCACACTAGGAAATTCCTCGGTTATTTAACGGATTGTTAATCAGGAAATTCTAATTCTATTGTCACTGTTATTGGAGAAATCTTACTGGATCTAGAGTCATTGGTTCTAAAGATTCCTCATATTAACACCACAATCTAACTGTTCTGGGTATCAGTATAAATTATGCAATGTTCTGACTGTTCATTGATACATCTATAACTTGGCTAAACCTCAATCTCATCAACATGTTCTGCTCAGCAGAAGCCAGGTTCCCGCAAACCAACTTGGGTATAAGCCCTATGTAGCGGCCTCTCAGCAACCTCTGTCTTCAGATGCTGAGCGATCATCTTCTAAATTTGTGTTGGTCCCACCGCTGAAAATCACCACACACATACGTGGACCTGGAAATTGAACCTGTAGAATAGAGAATACTATGGTGAGGGCAACTCCGTCCTGGCCAGAATTAGGTAAGTGTGGGCCAATAACAGCACTCAGATCTATAACAGAGATCCGATCTCTGTCATACGGCCAAATAACTCAATCATATGATCTGAGACATGGCAACACCAGGAAAGAATAAAGGAACGGGTAGAAACCCAGCAGATGCCCTACTGGAAGATCCTACCATTACACATACCTCTTCTCCCTCTCAACCATCCTTAATCTCTCTAATTATTATTCCACTACATTGTCCTCAACTTCCTGAGTAAAAGGATATATCACATAAGCTAGTTGAAGCCACACAATAAAATACTAGTGCCGACGCTCCTATGATACTTTCTAGCACCGCACTATAGAACATTCTATCACTAATCATAATACATTATTTTACTGCACAGTACTGTACTATATTCCTAATCATACTCTTCAGTCAGATATTATTAATTGCCTATCATATGTCTATTCCAGTTGTTACTCGAGAAACTAGGCAATCCGATTGGATCTATGTCCGCGGATAACTATCACTACTTAGACAGTCTAGTCCCTCTCATATAACACAACTCGGAATAATCCCCAATCCTAACACTTCAGAATGTTTTTCTCGACTCCGTCCACCTGTTTACCGCACTGGGTTTTATATGGGTGCTTGAGTGAGTCACCAGAAAGTCCAGACGCCAATCAGTCCAGAATCTGGCTTTGTCCTCCTGTTTCCAGACTAACCAGAGTCAATTAACTGTCAAGTTTCCTTTTCATCTGGGGAGTTCTTTGTCTCATCCAACAAATATTCTGGCTGTTTGTGAGCCAGAGACCTTTCCCTCACTACAGAATCCTTCCGACCTCTAGCAGGCATTCTTCGTAGACAGATGTCGCCAGTACACGTCTCTCAAACAACAACCTGTCAACCAACTGTCAACCGTGTGTAGACAACTCGACGTGACTCACTTAGATCTCTTACACAAATGTCGACCAGGTGCGGACAGTTATAACAACGTATTTTCCCCAGTTAGTTCCACATCAAAGGGTCAATTGTGTTTGCAAACTAAGGTCGGGCCTGGTTGTCATCGATCGACTGACAAGTTTATTAAACTCGTGACAATAAGATGCGACGACATCATTAGGTGTACCGACAAAGAGCTAGAGAAACTAGCAGACATTTACAACAGTATAGGGAGCGCTAGCATAAAGTAGTAGTGGTTTCACAGCTATCTAATTCCCTTGCCGAAGCCTGGCAAAGACCACACAAAAGTTCAGGGATATCGAGTAATAACCATGCAGAATACAATAGGCAAGCTGCTGGAGAAGTTAATTGCCAGGAAAATATCAAGCCAGCTAGAGAGGCAAGGTGTTTCCCCACCTACTTTGGGAGTGTACCGTCCAAAAAGAGAAACCTGGACCAATGCAGCAGTTTTTGCCCATGACGTCTATGAAGGTTTCCACACAGGCATTGAAACATTTGCTGCAGCGATCGATCTTGAGGACACGTACAACAGAGTACCATTGGATTTCTTAATGCTTCAGCTTCTTGAACTCAAGATAAGTCCTTTCCTCCTTAGTTGGATCGCTGCAGCCCTCTTCCAACGGAAAGTAGTTGTCAGATGTGGCAGTTGGACTTCGGAGCCAACAACAATATATCCTGGCCTACCACAGAGATCACCATTATCTCCGGTACTGCTCAACGCCTACACTGTGAGGATCACCAGCGAGCAGATCACTGGACCGGGGAGGACACTGTCATATGCCGACGACGTTTTAGTGTATCGTCAGT
Organism: Cepaea nemoralis; assembly: GCA_014155875.1. Taxonomy (NCBI): domain Eukaryota; kingdom Metazoa; phylum Mollusca; class Gastropoda; order Stylommatophora; family Helicidae; genus Cepaea; species Cepaea nemoralis. Next base: position 16,639 of record JACEFZ010025876.1, read on the forward strand.
GTAAGGATAGAGATCAGGTTGCTGTGGAACTACAAACCGAACTCAATAGCATAAATACTTGGTGTGTTGAAGCTGGGGCAATGGTCAACCCAACAAAGGCAACAGTGACATGGTCCTCTTTCAATAACCATACTGTCAACACTCCAACACCAACTGTAAATCTGTAATCTGAGACTGTGGAAAGAACGCAGGCAATGAATTACCTGGGGATACGTTTTGATCGAAGCCTTGCTTATAATGAGCACATAGACCAGGTGATAACAAAGGCCAAGCGGGGTTTGGCTGCGATGCGGGTGATGGCGGCAGCAAACTGTGAGCAGCGCCATCTATGTCTTCTATACGAGGGGCTGGTCATGTCTGTTTTTGAGTATGCGATGGCGATCCTGACTCTCAGCCGTAAGCAGATAGAAAGGATGGAAAGGATACAGAACGAAGCTATGCGCATTATTCTTGGATGTACAAGAGATACAGCATGCAGGGCGATGCGCTACCTTCTTGATTTTCCAACCATTGAAGACAGAATACAAATTTGCAGAGCACGTGCCTACCTCAGAGTCAACGCAAACACACAACATCCACTGCATAGTGAAATTAGGAAGGTGAAGGGCAGCAGGTTAAAAAGAGGAAGGTCGTGGATGGGTCAAGCCGAAGACATTCTTCAATAGGTGTGTTCACTTGAGGACTTAGAATCTGGCGAGGAGTGGGTACAAGTGCCAACAGATTTATGTACGTCTTTTTCTGTTTGCATCCAACTAGACAGAAAATGCAGACAAGAAAATCCGGCTGCTGTGGAGGCGGAAGTACAAGCGTTGATTTTCGAGAATTCGTTAGACGATGATGCTGTCATTTACACAGATGGGTCGGTCGTCCGACATGTGAGAAGCTCATGGGCCTTTACGGCTCAGGCCGGAGGGAGAATTGTGAAGGAGGACTCTGGTGCTTTTGTTGAGACCACAAGTAGCCTGACTATGGAAGTCATGGCAGTAAGTAAAACAATAACATGGTTCGAGACACAGACATTCACTGGGGCATGTTTCCTTAGCGACTCAGTGAGCATGCTCAAGAGGATAGAGATGCGGTGGATCCGAAGAAAGTGATTGCTGTCTCTGGAGCGGTCTCGGCTGGCAAAGATTAGTTTCATCTTCTTACCAGGGTATGCGGGAGTACAATGAAATGAGCGGGCTGACAAGCTCGCAGGTAAGGCTACCGTGGAGGGCGGACGCGCCATGGATCAGGCTGACATTCTGAATGATCTACGAGAAGTAAGACTTTTGCGAGAACCAAGTGATGACTGTGAATTACAACCATGACCAGACTGCGAGAACAGCAAATTAAAAGAGGGGTGGCCAAACAAGAACACTACGCAGGAAGCCAAAGAATATTGATAAACCAGCACAGAACTGGTGTTGTTAGCGACTACACGCTGCGGGATTTGCTGAGGAGGGGATCCGAGCACTTGAGGACTGAATGGTTCGATGTACAATGAGGATGATTTGTTTACCAACCAACCAACCAACCAACCAACCAACCTACTTACCAACCAACCAACCAACCAACCAACCAACCAACCAACCAACCAACCAGCCAACCAACCAACCAACTAACCTACCTACCAAACCAACTAACCAACCAACCAACCAACCAACCAACTAAACAACCAACCAACCAAACAAACAACCAACCAACCAACCAACCAGCCAGCCAACCAACCAACCAGCCAACCAACTAACTGAAATAATGAAATACACTTTCCATGGCCCGTCATGTTTATAACTTCTCCCCAGTAACAGTCTTTCAAAACTGTTCTATGTCATAAACCAAACCTGATGTCGTGTCTCTGTAGCTGCCAGGTGTAGATGACCTGTCACGTCTTGAATATATCTGCTTTGTGGTCTTTACCTTCCTCTCTCGGTACACCTCCCCCATGATTATCTTGTCTAGACTTTCGTGCTTTTTTATATGTCCAAAATATTTCATTGACCTTGTGCTTATTTGTCTTAATAACCAGCCTTCTTCAGTACTGTATTCTTATTGGAATTTTTGTTTTGTTTTCCTGTCATTCAATTCATGTAATACTCTATTGAAACATTCATATTAAAATGCGGATATGCCCTTTTCATCTGATTGTTTTCACTATCCTAGTTTCACAACCATATATTGCCACATGAAATATGCATGCTCTTAATATTCAGATGTTAGCTGGTATATGCGTTCCAAGTAATTACAGCGTTCAGTTGCTTCAGTTCTTATAGGGTAATGTTTGTTTTTCTTCTTATGAAACAGTCACAGTTAATTAAGTGCAAGTGTCATATTAGAATGTCCAAACAGACGCTTACAACAGGTAGGGATTACTGTATTCATGTGACAGATTAAATGGATTGCGAAGTTATTGAAACAGTTTCACTTCAATGGAAAGCAAAATGATCTACCCGTATAGTAACGCACGAGACCCCAACTCGATTACCCTATAGCTTTGCAGTGGCCATAGATTGGTTGATCAAAAGTATGTCCGTATTTGTCTGTCTGTGTGTGTGTGCGTAATGATTATGAATGACTGAATGCCTATTAAAGAGCCAAGAAGGACACTAAGAGTCCCCTCCATCTGTCACGCTAATTACATATTTCCCCAAAACCATCCATCCAAGAGCACAAATATATCCTGACAGGAGAGACGACATAAGAGATACAAATATCACAAATATAAAACATTATAATAGAATTAAATGCTTGAATATAAAATCAGTCAATTTTGATAATGTCGCCTTGGGATCTAATTTACTCAGGGAAATTCACGAACTTTCCATTTGGAAATTACAACGTCTGAATAACTGGGACCTTTTTATGTGATAATAAAGTCTCTTGGCTGGTTGAGTGTTGCGTGCAAATATTTGGAGACACGGGTCTGTGGTCTCGTTAATAGACGAGACACATGGTGTATCACACATCCACCCGACCAGCCTTGATTAAGGAGAGATAAGACTGCAGATGCTGAGTGCTGAGTGTAGATTTACAGGGGCCTTCCGCCATTCATGTTCTGTGCTGAAAGTTCTGTGCATGGTTAATCAATAGAACACCGCGCTACAATTTGGAACACGCAAAATAGGTTTCATCTCATATTTGGTGACCGGCGTGGCTGAGATGTTTAATCAGTCCATCCATCATGTACCATGCCGATAAGCATGGGCGATCATGATTCACCATTTCACTCGATCAGCAGAGTCTTGGATCGGCTTAGTGTTCTTGTCTCGGCCATGCCATATGGCTAAGCCATCCAGGTATTTACTTCTCTGTCTTCCTCTTGTGACTTCTGTCTTCCTCTCGATCTTGCCAGCTGTCACCAAGTGTTCCAATGTATTTCTTCTTATAACATGCCCAAAAAATGTGTTACTGTCTACGTCTAATTTTTCTAATCAGTTTACGATTTTCGTTTGTTTCTAATAGGACTTGGTCATTAAGAGGTTTAATACCCTTAAACTTGTTTTTTTTTCTTGACCGCGTGGAATCTTTCCACACGCCGGTCAATTAACGTACATGTTGACTTCTCTTCCCTGACTTGGGGACGTAAATTACAAGTACCTCTGAAGTCAGAGAGGGTTTGCCTGAAGTCGAAGGACACTGGTAATAGGGAAAACTAACCCTGAAGCAAAATAAGTCCATTGCACCCACTGCCAGCAGCAACTACCAGTAGCTCTTACGTGTGTTTGGGCTACGCTCGAATTCAAAGAGAACGAGACCAAAAAACATAATCACATTTGTATGATTTACGCATGATTTATGTACCGATGGGGCACTATTTATATTTCAGCCAGTTTAAAGATTTGAACATTTAAATTAATTAACATTACGTATTGACATGTAAGTGGGACTGTGGGAGCCGCGGTGGTGCAGTGGTTAGCTTGCATGCCAGCCGACCTGGTGTTCATGTGTTTTAATCACCCTCGAGCCACGGATGTTGTTCATTGACCTATACTCCCAGCCTGACTCAGCCTAAAATGGGTTTTACAATATAAATTTCATAGGAAGTAAAGACTGTAGTTGTGATATTGATCATGACCATACCCCCCTATATAGCACCGACAGGTTTATAACGAGACGGTGGCATGGACGAATACCATCAGCAGAGTTGATCCAGAACACCAAAGACCGAGATCTGTGGAGAGCCATGAACACCTACACTATTTGGCAGGGCACTTGATGATGATGATAATGTTTATAACCATGGAAGGCTTGGCCATATGGCATAATCGGGACAAGAACAGACCTGATCTGTGAACAGACAGAATTCATGTTACATTTTACATTTGAAATTACTGTGGGGGGGGGGGGGGGGGAGGCGGGGGTGGGAAGTGACAGATGTCCCACGTTCGAACAATATCTATGCCTATGTGTTTGAATTGTTTAAGCTGAAGTATTATTCATTTATTCACTTCACATGATATATAGCTCTGAAGTATGCACCTGAGGAGATGTAGCGAAATATGCCAGGCAATAAATTGAGCCTGTTTAAAGACATGTTCAACATCTGTTGGAGTTTGCAGCTAGAGTTGTCTGCGGGATGATACAGTCAGTCTCACACTCACGCTCTGTAGCCGCCTGTTACGGCATTTCTGTTAGATTATAGGGTTATTATTGTTTTCCTTCCTTATGGGTCCTAGTAACATGCCGCTAGTTAAATGTTTTACATAGTAATTCTATTGGAGCAAAAAATTACATATTATCCAGAATAGCCACATCCTTAGTTTTCGTACGAAGGACACGCTGGCTGGATTTGGTGTCCGAAATAATACGGGAGGACATGCATGTCATTTATTAAGAACGGTAGTAGGGGAATTAGGACAGTTTGTTAAAAGACATTTGGCAACGATATACTAACAATCTGAAAGTTTCATAATGGAACCGGCTGTTACAGCATGCAAACATACGACAGTTGCACTCATAGAGCGATTATTGTAGTATATGTGCAAATGACAGATAGCACGCAGAACCGGGGCTGTCGTATGCACTGTACACCGATGACAGGCAGCCTGTTGTTGTAGTAGAAAGCAGACAGCAGGCTATCGGCTGTTGTAGCATGAACACACGTGATATGTAGTACTCAGGCTGTGTAATAAAAGACAATTTTAAATACCTGAATGCGCATTAGCATATGATACTTCACTGGTATTTATATAGACCAGTCGGTACTTGGTGGCTGATGTGGCCAGTTTAACGACGGCAGCCTCTATCTCACAATATTTGTCCTGATCCACCTCTCAAATAGTGCTAGGTGCGTAGAACACCTGATCATGTCTGTTAAGAGACACAGAGAACATTACAATCTTTTTGTGGACATACAAAATTAATGTTCACGATCATACTCCCTATATTTCTATATGAACGTTAAAAAAAACGTTTCAGGGTGATCCAGCAAACAAATACAATGATAAATGCCATTATTCCACATTGTGATTCATTCACGGTAATCGCTGCCATGAACATCCAGTTCTCTGGTATTCCTCCAAGACAAAAACACTAGAACATGCCTGTCCCTATGTCACAAGGCCTCTTAGAGTCTGAGGAAACTAAACGATACTCAAATACGTCAACGTAGTCCGTTGTATGTGTCATACACCATCAAGATGCGTGTTAATCTGTAGAATGTAGATCTGTAAGAATGTAGACTGCATTCAAGTACCACCCAATAGCACTTGCCACTATCTGTTAGTACTACCATCTACTTCTTGTTAGGTCACAACTATTTGGATTTCAACTCAGCAGAACCACCAAAAATAATTGAAGCTAAGAAGAAACAATTAGGACAAACAATAAAAATACTGAAACTACAAAATTGCTGTGTGGTTATTTATTTTTATTGTCAATGACAGTTAATCATGTTATCCGCATCGGTTGAACATCGTTGCTCAACTTGCACGTTACATTGGAATCCGGCACGTTACACGCGTTTAACACATGACATGCTGCGGTCAAGGCCATTAAAGTGTTGTGAACTGTTTCTTCTTCTTTTCGTCTTGTGCCCTCTATTTCCCATTAAAACATAGGCTCTCAACCAACTCACCCCAAACGCCTCCCTCCTTTCCCACCCTTCTATCTTTAGCTATCCCATGAAGGTCTGTCCATGTCCTTTCCGTGCGGTTCATTTCTGTTTCTATTTCTCTTCTCTATGCGTTGTTAGCCCTTCATCCAATTCTTTTACACTATCAATTAAACACTAAGACTGTTCTAGTCATACTATTCTCGGGGGTTCTCAATTTATGTTCTACCCAGCACCAGCGTCTTTTCTTCACATCTTGGTTCATTGGCATTTGTCTAGTTCTCTCTATAAGCTACACATTGCGTGTTTTAAACATACCGTTTTATGAACTATTACTATAGCTTATATTTATGCATTTCATCGGTGTAACAAGATACGCGAGCGCGCGCACACACACACAACCATGTTGACACACACAGAATCGTTCGCATTATTCTATTCACATTTTTTACAAGATTATTCACAATAAATGACTGTAGTTAGGAAATTATATATATATATATATATATATATATATATATATATATATATATATATATATATATATATATATATATATATATATATATATATATATTAGGGCTGCGGAAGCTAACGATTAAGTAATCGATTAATCGTTATTTAATTTTTAACGATTATTTTATTTTTTAACGATTAATCGAAAACTTTTCTCCCATCACTTATACAAATGAACCGGATGTCAAAAAAAAATGTCGGACATTTTAACCATAGTCCTGCAAACATAACCGAGTTGCAAAATTGTACTCCACCATTGTGTAAGCTGCAACAAGATGTACCAACAAGATGGAACAGTATTTTTATTATGCTACAGAGTCTTCTACAGGACAGAGAAGCATTAACTGTCTACATGTCAGATGAAAAGAAGCAATACAAAGGTCCAAAACTGTCAGGTTCAGGTTGGGAGAAGATTTCGAAATATGTCAAAGTTTTGGACTTATTCTGCCAGACCACGGTCCTGCTTGGCGGTCAAGATTGTGTTTCATGTAGCTGTGTATTGCCACTGCTATCATCGTTGACAAAGCATATGACTGTACACGATGATGATCCGGGCTACATAGCTAAATTTAAGGCAGCATCTTTTAATGACTTCAGTGAACGTGTAGCTAATATGACAAGTATTGAAATACTACAGATTGCAACAGCACTTGATCCACGCTACAAATACCTGAAGTGTTTGTCAAAAGATGCAAAAGAACGAACTTGGTCACGTATTGAACAACAAATAGCAGTTAATGTTCATGATGAGCAGATGGAGACTGCTGCAACGAATGATACTGACATTGACAATGAAACTATATGTGAACCAAATGAAGAGAGTATTAAGCTAATGGAGTCTGAAATGGAGAAGAAAGTTGCTGAATCGGTTGACCCTTTACAATGGTGGAAACTTAATGAACATCGATATCCAAAATTGGCATTCCTTGCCAAGACCATTCTGTGTTTACCGGCTACCTCAGTTCCATGTGAACGATTGTTCAGCTCTGCTGGTTATATTGTTAATAAGACGCCCTCGTCACTTGAACCAGATACAGTCAACATACTCGTCTGTTTGCATGGTTGGTTATTAGATGACATATGAACAAGACAATCCAGTGTTATTTCGATTTTTTGACAAACACGACTATAATGTGAGTTATGTGACTATAAATGTTTTGCTTTAATCGAAATTAACGATTAAAATTTTTCAAAAGTTAACTATTAAATTTAAATTAATCGGTCGCAGCCCTTATATATATATATATATATATATATATATATATATATATATATATATATATATATATATATATATATATATATATATACTATATATACATATTATACACAACACACTACCCTAGCAAATAAACATATAGACACACAAAAAGAATAACATATCGGAAACATACCAAGAAAGAAAGACAAAACAACTGCATAGATCTGTAAACTTGGATTAGATTGTGCCACATATAGGAGGAGACATACGAAGGCAAACCTCGCTATCCGAATGTCCGTTAATACTATATATTTGAAATTATGGCAGTCGTCTCCGGGATTGTTCACTGGTTGGCACAAGTAATTTTATTTAAGCAGAAAATTACACATTTCCAAGAATTTAATGCAGCCTATTTTCAGAACGAAGGGCACTCTGATGGGATGACCGCACCGGAAATAATACTGGCAGATATGCGTGCAGCTTATTTAGCACGCTAGCATAGGATGTGTATCGCCTGTTAAAAGAACGTTTCACAGTTGTCCATTAAATATCTGAGAGACCCATGAGAAAGGCAACGGGCTGGTATAGCGAGAACACAGATGAGAGGTAGAACCCAGTCAAGGCTGTTGTAGAATTGTACAAAGATGACAGGTAGCACTCTAGCAGCCGACTGTTGTAGCAGTGACACGGATGACAGGTAGATTAAGAAAACAAGCTGATGTAGCATGTACACTTAACAGTTAGCATGCTGGGACAACCGACTGTTGTGGCATGGACACGCGTGACAGGCAGCGAGCTGTGGCAGCGCAGACAGAGAGGTAGCACTCTGGCAATTGCTGTTGTTGAATTGTAGACATATGACAGGTAGCACTAAGAAAGCGGACTGATGTAGCATAGACACAGACACACATGACAGCTGGCAAGCAGATAACCGATTGTTGTAGCATGAAGAGAAATGGCAGGTAGCTCGCAGTCAACCAACTGTTGTAGCATGGACATAAATAGTAGGTAGCAGGCAGTTGTAGAATTGTACACAGATTACAGGTAGCACCCAGAAAACTGGCTGTACTTTCTCCGCATTAATACATATATCTGTTAACATATTTATTTTATAGGTTGGCATTATCGCTAGTTTTATATATCTTTTAACAGTTATTTCATTGGTTGGCAGTATTGTTTGTTATTTATAGCTTTCAACATATATATTTATTCCACTGGTTGGCAATATTACTAGTTTTGGTTGTACTGAGGTATATATTTTGTTTTTCACTTTGCTATCGCACTGACTTAATTAATGTTATATCATGCAACCCTGTCTGACTCAGTGTTCTATATAAAACAAATGTGCTGTATCATCACATACTCTCACGGCTACCATGCGTTCATTGCAGAGTGTTTTAATAATTCTGTATCAAGTGTAATGGGAAGCTCATTTTTTCCCCATTATGTTCCATAATGCTTCATAGTCTGCACGTTCAAAATACATCAAAAATACATAATAACATTCTGCTATGCTTGTGTCTATAATTGCTGTCATATAAAATATATGGTCATTTATATCATCATCATCATCGTCATCATCATATCATCATCATCATCATCATCATCATCATCATCATCATCATCATCATCATCATCATCATCATCATCATCATCATCATCATCATCATCATCATCATCATCATCATCATCATCATCATCATCATCATCCATCATCATCATCATCATCATCATCAAGTGTCCTGCCAACTGCCTTTAAGGTTAATGACTCTCTACAGATGTCGGTGCTTGGCAATCCTGATCAACTCTGCTGATGACATTCCTCTGTGCTACGGTCTGAATCCACCCAGCATAATTTCTTTCGACCTGTCTCTGCCTCTTCGTCCACTTCCATAATTTTCCCTGCCCCCCCCCCCCCTCCTGTATTATATATAATACGTAATACATTCAAAAAATCACAAACATCAAAAACAATGCTGTTACTGTGAAACCGGTCCCCCGTAAAGGATATGCAACAATGTATATATATATATATATATATATATATATATATATATATATATATATATATATATATATATATATATATATATATATATATATATGAGGAGCGGCTGGCCGAGTGGCTAGAACGCCGGACTCTCATTCGGGAGACCCGGGTTCGATCCCTCGGTAAGGTGTGGGATTTTTATTCTGTCGGGGGCAAAAAGAAAATCCTAACCTGCACAGTTCGCGGCGACTGCACTAGCCTAGGCGGCCTTAATTCCTCAGGCTCAAAGACCCCCTCTGCCATACACCGCAAGGTACTATATTGGCAGTAATTGGACAGTTTAATGACAGTTTTATATATATATTTTATTGATTAATTTGTAAATATATAGTATACTCTCAAGTACTGGAACTAGGTCAAGTCGACCAAGAAAAAAAAGTAAAAAAAAGTTTTGGCTTATCAGGACAAGATAGTCATCTCTGTTGACCATATTACGGGGCTAGCATGTCTGTAGAAGGTTGCATTGAATGGGAAAAGTAAAGGTACTAGAGACAGAGGTCGATAGGAGAAGAAAATGCTTGCAGGCTTGACAGAGTAGCACGATGCTGCATATAATTCACAAACCGGATAACCCAGGCATGCCTATAATATCAATCTCTGCTTGTCCAATCGATCATGTTTTCGAGGTTTTGAACATGATTTTTCAGCCTATGGTAGCCAATCTCCCATCATACCCAAAGGACACTAATTACGATATAGAGACGTTTGGGTGTATTATTTTCATCTCATGTAACCAGCACCACTTTAGATAAGTATTATCTCTCATTTTCTTTGGTAACCAGCACCACTTAAGATACGTATTATCTCTCATTTTTGACCTAATATAATGGCAGTTCTTTCTTTATAGACGTCGTACTACGACCATTGTCATTGAACCCGTCACACGCCTAGTTGAAGTGGTTCTGGCTCTAAAATAGTTTGAGATCACTGGTCAATACTTTGATCAAATAAGCGGTCTTACCGTGGGAATCGAAAAAAAATCTCAGTTATTCGGGAGACCCGGGTTCGATCCCTCGGTAAGGTGTTGGATTTATTTCTGTCGGGGGCAAAAAGAAAATCCTAACCTGCACAGTTCGCGGCGACTGCATTAGCTAGGCGGCCTTAATTCCTCAGGCTCAAAGACCCCTCCACATGGCATCCATGGATATAGCCTCCCTATTCACTAACGTTCCGTTAGAGGAGACAGTGAAAATAATAAGGGAACGCATTGAAGACAAACAACTAAAATTAGGCATACCAACACCTATTCTGGAGAGGCTGCCACTACTATGTACCGCCAACATACAATTCAGTTTTCTAACTAAGTCATACCGCCAAATTGACGGAGTGGCCATGGGGAGTCCTCTTGGTCCCATTCTAGCGGACATCTTCATGGCACATTTAGAAGAAAAGAGATCCTCAGATATCAACAACTTGGCCTTTTACCGTCGTTATGTGGACGATATACTAATTATCACCACAGACGAGCTACAAGCAACATCGTTTCAGGCCACAATGAACAAGACGCATAAAAACATCTCTCTATCTATGGAACACGAACACAACGAAGCTTTACCGTTCCTAGATATTCTAATGAGACGTAGAGCAGACGGCACAATTCAAAGATCGGTGTATCGCAAAGGAACATGGACTGGCCAATGCCTAAATTTTCAGAGCTTCACACCTGTCCAGTACAAACGGGGCTTAGTACGGACCTTGTTGGACCGTGCTAGAAAGATATTCACCCAGGACACACTGACAGAGGAATTTGAAACTCTGAAGAATGTCTTACACCTGAATGGGTACTCCACAGGATTTATAAAGCGCCACTGCCAACAGCCCAAACCCAAATCAGACGTAACTACAGTCCCTAAACTCAAGGTATTCATCCAGCTAACCTTTCGAGGGGATGACGTAATGCAACGTCTACAAGACCGGCTTACTACAGCAGTAGGCCGAACATTCTGTGCGGCAACTCCAGTCATTAGATATAAAACCGTACCGATTCCTACACCAGCAGTCAAAGAGCCTGTTCCTCTGTACGCCGCAAACAATTGTATTTACCAATTCACATGTAGATGCCAGGCCGTTTACATTGGTAGAACAGAGAGACAGCTTAACAAACGGGTGTCAGAACACATACCTCAATGGGTCAACAAGATACAACACACAGGAGATGCTAGCCTCGTGGGGCCGACACACCGGAAGCTCCCGGCGTCTTCAATTCGGTAGGCACATTGTCGATAGTGGCCATGTGGTGGACAGAGACACTGCATTTCGCGAGTTGTTTAACACACAAAATACTCGCTTGTTAAAATTTGCAGAAGCAATTATGATCTATCAACGCAAGCCAGAATTGTGCAAACAGAAAGACATGTTAGTCAGCTTAAAATTACCGTGGTAGATAAGTGACATTACTGTGCGAATATGTGTATATTTCAACTTGAAGGATTTATCTAGTTAATTCACGTAAGTTGTGTGATTTCTGCAGTATGTACCTGACGAGATGCAGCGAAATATGCCAGGCAATAAATCGTGCAATCTATTGTTTGTGTCTTCGTTATTCAAATTCACTACGGGAAAACATTGTTTTGAATTTCTCAAACGTCGCCTCCCATTACCAACTGTGAAGCGATTAGATGGATTACTCAAGCTGAAGTGTAAAATATCGCTACAGGATTGTCGATTGAGATTTCTCGAGGAATGCCTAAGGACGGGGATATTTCCTCACCGGTATTTCAGATCTCTGATGGCCGACAGAATATGTCCGACAAGAAAAAACCTGAGACGACTGACAAAAAACCAGATAGAAGAAACCCAGTCCAAGCTGGCCAACTTGAAGCGCACACACAGTTCTGCCTACTATGTCACTCAAGAATTGAGCTTGTATGGCTACTTGAAGTTCACTAAATTCTGCACAGAAACAGTGTACAAGGTGAAAATCGCAGAGAATGCTCGCCTCAACAAATCACTGAGCACTGAAAAGGTAACAACGTCAGTACTAGACAACCCAGAGAAGTATGTGAGGAACTTATCGTCGTACGTACTCAACAACATTGAAACGGAGGCCCTTGCATACGGATTAAAATTATGCATAAAGCCTAAACACATCAACCGTGTCGAGTCGCAAGCACAGTTTGAAATGTTTGATCAAATCTCCAAGTTATCACCTACCTCTGTTGAGTCGGTCGGGTGGCTGAAGACCAAACTGGTAGATTTAGAACACCAGTATCGCACAACACCCTCTAAACAGACATGTCCGCTGACCAACGAACACCTTACTGCCTTAAAAGCGTTAAAGGCTAACAAAACCCTCGTCATACTGAAACCTGACAAAGGGAGCGGTACAGTACTGATGGACATGTCAGACTACCAGAGAAAAATGGATGTAATATTGTCAGATGAATCCAAATTCAGGATAGATCAAAAAGTAAACAAGTCGGAGGACCTGGATGCTATAATGAGGAAAGAGATCCAGTCACTTGTGAATGCGGGACTCATCAGTGAGGCCACTGCAAAAACGCTCACACCACGTGGCTCGCACACTCCTCAGATGTACGGTCTACCCAAACTTCACAAGCCCGGCATCCCGCTAAGACCTATCCTGTCCATGGTTAACTCTGCACAACACCGAATGGCGAGATGGCTAGCCGAAATGTTAAAGCCAGTACGACAGTCCTTCGATCCAAAAATACTCAGAGATACATTCCAACTGGTGGAATTATTGGATACTATGGACATCAATAACAAACACATGGCATCCATGGATATAGCCTCCCTATTCACTAACGTTCCGTTAGAGGAGACAGTGAAAATAATAAGGGAACGCATTGAAGACAAACAACTAAAATTAGGCATACCAACACCTATTCTGGAGAGGCTACTACTACTATGTACCGCCAACATACAATTCAATTTTCTAACTAAGTCATACCGCCAAATTGACGGAGTGGCCATGGGGAGTCCTCTTGGTCCTATTCTAGCGGACATCTTCATGGCACATTTAGAAGAAAAGAGATCCTCAGACATCAACAACTTGGCCTTTTACCGTCGTTATGTGGACGATATACTAATTATCACCACAGACGAGCTACAAGCAACATCGTTTCAGGCCACAATGAACAAGACGCATAAAAACATCTCTCTATCTATGGAACACGAACACAACGAAGCGTTACCGTTCCTAGATATTCTAATGAGACGTAGAGCAGACGGCACAATTCAAAGATCGGTGTATCGCAAAGGAACATGGACTGGCCAATACCTAAATTTTCAGAGCTTCACACCTGTCCAGTACAAACGGGGCTTAGTACGGACCTTGTTTGACCGTGCTAGAAAGATATGCACCCAGGACACACTGACAGAGGAATTTGAAACTCTGAAGAATGTCTTAAACCTGAATGGGTACTCCACAGGATTTATAAAGCGCCACTGCCAACAGCCCAAACCCAAAGCAGACGTAACTACAGTCCCTAAACTCAAGGTATTCATCCAGCTAACCTTTCGAGGGGATGACGTAATGCAACGTCTACAAGACCGGCTTACTACAGCAGTAGGCCGAACATTCTGTGCGGCAACTCCAGTCATTAGATATAAAACCGTACCGATTCCTACACCAGCAGTCAAAGAGCCTGTTCCTCTGTACGCCACAAACAATTGTATTTACCAATTCACATGTAGATGCCAGGCCGTTTACATTGGTAGAACAGAGAGACAGCTTAACAAACGGGTGTCAGAACACATACCTCAATGGGTCAACAAGATACAACACACAGGAGATGCTAGCCTCGTGGGGCCGACACACCGGAAGCTCCCGGCGTCTTCAATCGGGAGGCACATTGTCGAAAGTGGCCATGTGGTGGACAGAGACACTGCATTTCGCGTGTTGTTTAACACACAAAATACTCGCTTGTTAAAATTTGCAGAAGCAATTATGATCTATCAACGCAAGCCAGAATTGTGCAAACAGAAAGACATGTTAGTCAGCTTAAAATTACCGTGGTAGATAAGTGACATTACTGTGCGAATATGTGTATATTTCAACTTGAAGGATTTATCTAGTTAATTCACGTAAGTTGTGTGATTTCTGCAGTATGTACCTGACGAGATGCAGCGAAATATGCCAGGCAATAAATCGTGCAATCTATTGTTTGTGTCTTCGTTATTCAAATTCACTACGGGAAAACATTGTTTTGAATTTCTCAAACGTCGCCTCCCATTACCAACTGTGAAGCGATTAGATGGATTACTCAAGCTGAAGTGTAAAATATCGCTACAGGATTGTCGATTGAGATTTCTTGAGGAATGCCTAAGGACGGGGATATTTCCTCACCGGTATTTCAGATCTCTGATGGCCGACAGAATATGTCCGACAAGAAAAAACCTGAGACGACTGACAAAAAACCAGATAGAAGAAACCCAGTCCAAGCTGGCCAACTTGAAGCGCACACACAGTTCTGCCTACTACGTCACCCAAGAATTGAGCTTGTATGGCTACTTGAAGTTCACTAAATTCTGCACAGAAACAGTGTACAAGGTGAAAATCGCAGAGAATGCTCGCCTCAACAAATCACTGAGCACTGAAAAGGTAACAACGTCAGTACTAGACAACCCAGAGAAGTATGTGAGGAACTTATCGTCGTACGTACTCAACAACATTGAAACGGAGGCCCTTGCATACGGATTAAAATTATGCATAAAGCCTAAACACATCAACCGTGTTGAGTCGCAAGCACAGTTTGAAATGTTTGATCAAATCTCCAAGTTATCACCTACCTCTGTTGAGTCGGTCGGGTGGCTGAAGACCAAACTGGTAGATTTAGAACACCAGTATCGCACAACACCCTCTAAACAGACATGTCCGCTGACCAACGAACACCTTACTGCCTTAAAAGCGTTAAAGGCTAACAAAACCCTCGTCATACTGAAACCTGACAAAGGGAGCGGTACAGTACTGATGGACATGCCAGACTACCAGAGAAAAATGGATGTAATATTGTCAGATGAATCCAAATTCAGGATAGATCAAAAAGTAAACAAGTCGGAGGACCTGGATGCTATAATGAGGAAAGAGATCCAGTCACTTGTGAATGCGGGACTCATCAGTGAGGCCACTGCAAAAACGCTCACACCACGTGGCTCGCACACTCCTCAGATGTACGGTCTACCCAAACTTCACAAGCCCGGCATCCCGCTAAGACCTATCCTGTCCATGGTTAACTCTGCACAACACCGAATGGCGAGATGGCTAGCCGAAATGTTAAAGCCAGTACGACAGTCCTTCGATCCAAAAATACTCAGAGATACATTCCAACTGGTGGAATTATTGGATACTATGGACATAAATAACAAACACATGGCATCCATGGATATAGCCTCCCTATTCACTAACGTTCCAGTTAGAGGAGACAGTGAAAATAATAAGGGAACGCATTGAAGACAAACAACTAAAATTAGGCATACCAACACCTATTCTGGAGAGGCTACTACTACTATGTACCGCCAACATACAATTCAATTTTCTAACTAAGTCATACCGCCAAATTGACGGAGTGGCCATGGGGAGTCCTCTTGGTCCTATTCTAGCGGACATCTTCATGGCACATTTAGAAGAAAAGAGATCCTCAGACATCAACAACTTGGCCTTTTACCGTCGTTATGTGGACGATATACTAATTATCACCACAGACGAGCTACAAGCAACATCGTTTCAGGCCACAATGAACAAGACGCATAAAAACATCTCTCTATCTATGGAACACGAACACAACGAAGCGTTACCGTTCCTAGATATTCTAATGAGACGTAGAGCAGACGGCACAATTCAAAGATCGGTGTATCGCAAAGGAACATGGACTGGCCAATACCTAAATTTTCAGAGCTTCACACCTGTCCAGTACAAACGGGGCTTAGTACGGA
This sequence comes from Cepaea nemoralis, assembly GCA_014155875.1. Classification (NCBI taxonomy): domain Eukaryota; kingdom Metazoa; phylum Mollusca; class Gastropoda; order Stylommatophora; family Helicidae; genus Cepaea; species Cepaea nemoralis. The sequence continues at coordinate 33,334 of JACEFZ010025876.1, forward strand.
CCTTGTTTGACCGTGCTAGAAAGATATGCACCCAGGACACACTGACAGAGGAATTTGAAACTCTGAAGAATGTCTTAAACCTGAATGGGTACTCCACAGGATTTATAAAGCGCCACTGCCAACAGCCCAAACCCAAAGCAGACGTAACTACAGTCCCTAAACTCAAGGTATTCATCCAGCTAACCTTTCGAGGGGATGACGTAATGCAACGTCTACAAGACCGGCTTACTACAGCAGTAGGCCGAACATTCTGTGCGGCAACTCCAGTCATTAGATATAAAACCGTACCGATTCCTACACCAGCAGTCAAAGAGCCTGTTCCTCTGTACGCCGCAAACAATTGTATTTACCAATTCACATGTAGATGCCAGGTCGTTTACATTGGTAGAACAGAGAGACAGCTTAACAAACGGGTGTCAGAACACATACCTCAATGGGTCAACAAGATACAACACACAGGAGATGCTAGCCTCGTGGGGCCGACACACCGGAAGCTCCCGGCGTCTTCAATCGGGAGGCACATTGTCGATAGTGGCCATGTGGTGGAAAGAGACACTGCATTTCGCGTGTTGTTTAACACACAAAATACTCGCTTGTTAAAATTTTCAGAAGCAATTATGATCTATCAACGCAAGCCAGAATTGTGCAAACAGAAAGACATGTTAGTCAGCTTAAAATTACCGTGGTAGATAAGTGACATTACTGTGCGAATATGTGTATATTTCAACTTGAAGGATTTATCTAGTTAATTCACGTAAGTTGTGTGATTTCTGCAGTATGTACCTGACGAGATGCAGCGAAATATGCCAGGCAATAAATCGTGCAATCTATTGTTTGTGTCTTCGTTATTCAAATTCACTACGGGAAAACATTGTTTTGAATTTCAGTTATGCCTGTTTCTTCATGGACCACCCTAATTACCAAGTATGGTAACAATATACTTGTATAATCCCTGAACTGTACAGTAGATACAAAGTTGACACTTGTCGTGCTATTTATATGCCAAAACCTGAACTCAAAAACTATAGATTTCTTTTCCACTTCCTTATTAGCATTGAACTCACTTCACATATTTTCTCGTCTTGTGCGAACGTCTGTGATCTTACAGTTTCCATAGGCTCCCGTGGGTTCACAACATCGGTTTACTGCAAACGGATCGACACTCACGCCTTTGTCCTTTATACCTCCTCCCACCCCTAGTCTGGTAAGGACGCCGTTCCTTTATCTTAACTTCTGGGTCTTCGACGATTATATCTGGCTAATGATAATTGTCAGCACAAAGCCCACGGCATGATGAACTTTTTCCGAGTTTGTGGTTATCTGGATCATGTATTGTCATCAGTTCCGCCACTTTCAGCTCATTAGACGTGAAGATACTTTTGCCTTCACATCTAAAGAACAGCAGACCCATACTTTGCTCTACCTACCACTACAGCAGACCCATACATTGATTTACCTATCACCCTCATACAATTACAGCTACAAATATTATTCTCTACCATCTATCCTCCATCATGATAAGGGCCGAATGTAAGAATGTTAGAAACTCGGACATTTTGAATATATCCACTATGAACTCCTTCAAGTTTCAAAATTTTTCGATCATCTATGTTTCTTTCTGTCTTTTCATACTAATTGTTTCCTCTTCTTCTACTACTCTCACGACCTGTCCTACTCCGACATTGGCAACGCCTCTCCGCCGATTTGTTTTATGTTAACAGTGTTAAATCCTCTCTCCTTCTTAGATGTGATAGTAACTAACTACGCCACCTCGCCACTTCGCACTGTCTGTTCTATACCGCGGTTTCCGTAGGAGTTCAACTTTCTTATATTCTTAGCCAAAGATTCAAGCACCATGTATATAGATTTCACCGGACTCCGTGGCGAACGCCCGCGAATCGTAATCCCGAATACCGGGTTTGAAACACAGCGGTGCTGTTTTTTTCATTCTTCGAAAAAGGTATAGGTATCGGTCGTACATAAAGCAATGGCACACTACTGAACGTAAAACTTGCCCAGGAATCACGAACAGCTAAAATACTGAGGTTGACTGCTACGTCCTGTGAAGGACATGCAACAATACACACACACGCACACACACACACACACACACACACACACACACACACACACACACACACACACACACACAATAGATTTCATCCTGCTAGTTTTTATCTCACGTTTTCATGTCAGGTCAGCACGGGCGAATGGATAAGAGGGCTCGCTCTTAAACTTCCGGTATATTGATGTCAAAGTAGCGGCTTCAACCCTTACACCGGTCTGCTGGACTAGAATGTTGAAATCCTAGTTTCCTCCCGCTGGTCACACAAGCCTGCTCTCACTACAGTTCATGAAATCGTAGTCTCCTCCCGCTGGTCACACAAGCCTGCTCTCACTACAGTTCATGAAATCCTAGTCTCCTCCCACTGGTCACACAAGCCTGCTCTCACTACAGTTCATGAAATCCTAGTCTCCTCCCACTGGTCACACAAGCCTGCTCTCACTACAGTTCATGAAATCGTAGTCTCCTCCCGCTGGTCACACAAGCCTGCTCTCACTACAGTTCATGAAATCCTAGTCTCCTCCCACTGGTCACACAAGCCTGCTCTCACTACAGTTCATGAAATCGTAGTCTCCTCCCGCTGGTCACACAAGCCTGCTCTCACTACAGTTCATGAAATCCTAGTCTCCTCCCACTGGTCACATAAGCCTGCTCTCACTACAGTTCATGAAATCCTAGTCTCCTCCCGCTGGTCGCACAAGCCTGCTCTCACTACAGTTCATGAAATCCTAGTCTCCTCCCACGGGTCAAACAAGCCTGCTCTCACTACAGTTCATGAAATCCTAGTCTCCTCCCGCTGGTCACACAAGCCTGCTCTCACTACAGTTCATGAAATCCTAGTCTCCTCCCACGGGTCACACAAGCCTGCTCTCACTACAGTTCATGAAATCCTAGTCTCCTCCCGCTGGTCACACAAGCCTGCTCTCACTACAGTTCATGAAATCCTAGTCTCCTCCCGCTGGTCACACAAGCCTGCTCTCAATACAGTTCATGAAATCCTAGTCTCCTCCCACGGGTCAAACAAGCCTGCTCTCACTACAGTTCATGAATCCTAGTCTCCTCCCACTGGTCACACAAGCCTGCTCTCACTACAATTCATGAAATCCTAGTCTCCTCCCACTGGTCACACAAGCCTGCTCTCACTACAGTTCATGAAATCCTAGTCTCCTCCCGCTGGTCACACAAGCCTGCTCTCACTACAGTTCATGAAATCCTAGTCTCCTCCCACGGGTCCAAAGAAGCCTGCTCTCACTACAGTTCATGAAATCGTAGTCTCCTCCCGCTGGTCACACAAGCCTGCTCTCACTACAGTTCATGAAATCCTAGTCTCCTCCCACTGGTCACACAAGCCTGCTCTCACTACAGTTCATGAAATCGTAGTCTCCTCCCGCTGGTCACACAAGCCTGCTCTCACTACAGTTCATGAAATCCTAGTCTCCTCCCACTGGTCACATAAGTCTGCTCTCACTACAGTTCATGAAATCCTAGTCTCCTCCCGCTGGTCACACAAGTCTGCTCTCACTACAGTTCATGAAATCCTAATCTCCTCCCGCTGGTGACACAAGCCTGCTCTCACTACAGTTCATGAAATCCTAGTCTCCTCCCGCTGGTCACACAAGTCTGCTCTCACTACAGTTCATGAAATCCCAATCTCCTCCCGCTGGTGACACAAGCCTGCTCTCACTACAGTTCATGAAATCCTAGTCTCCTCCCGCTGGTCACACAAGCCTGCTCTCACTACAGTTCATGAAATCCTAGTCTCCTCCCGCTGGTCACACAAGCTTGCTCTCACTACAGTTCATGAAATCCTAGTCTCCTCCCGCTGGTCACACAAGTCTGCTCTCACTACAGTTCATGAAATCCTAGTCTCCTCCCGCTGGTCACACAAGCCTGCTCTCACTACAGTTCATGAAATCCTAGTCTCCTCCCGCTGGTCACACAAGCCTGCTCTCACTACAGTTCATGAAATCCTAGTCTCCTCCCACGGGTCAAAGAAGCCTGCTCTCACTACAGTTCATGAAATCCTAGTCTCCTCCCACTGGTCACACAAGCCTGCTCTCACTACAGTTCATGAAATCCTAGTCTCCTCCCACGGGTCAAACAAGCCTGCTCTCACTACAGTTCATTAAATCCTAGTCTCCTCCCGCTGGTCACACAAGCCTGCTCTCACTACAGTTCATGAAATCCTAGTCTCCTCCCGCTGGTCACACAAGCCTGCTCTCACTACAGTTCATGAAATCCTAGTCTCCTCCAACCTGTCAAACAAGACTGCTCTCACTATAGTTCATGAAATCCGAGCCTTCTCCCACACAAGCCTACCCTGAATACAGCTCATGAAATCTGAATCACAGTGAAGACCACAATCAACCATGCTATCAATATTCCTTTCGTATGGGTATGTTTTCGGTTTGTCTAATTATAAAGTTTCGCAATTTATAAAATCAACCAAAAGCAGAATATTTAGAGGATATGTACCTACAGATGAGTTGGCACCGTGGCGAAGGTCTTACGAACGCAACTTGTAATTCCGCATACCGCGTTCGAAACACAGTTGTGTGTGATTCGGAAACAGACCGTCTTGTGTTGGTTTTTCATACAATGGTATGAGTGCCGGTGGTTAAGAATCCAATGGCAAACTACTAAACGTAAACTTGCCAAGAAATCATATAAGCCAAAAAATGCTGGGGTTGACTGAGACGTCCTGTAAAGGATATGCAACTAACTAACCTACGGATGGATTAGTCTCCATTTGTTTTTTAAATCGCCAAGACACAGCAGTGGAAGCGCTGTCCTGACAGCCTTCTAGCCAATGAGAGAATCCAGGAATTAATTATACGAATGGATAAAGGCGTTCGTTATTCAACATCCAGTGTGTTGATGTCCAGGTAGCGGGTTCAGTCCATAAACCGGTCAGTCGGACTAAAATGTTGACTTCTCGTCCTTAATTTAGGGATGTAAATTACAAGTACCGCTGAAGTCGAAGAGGGTTTACCTGATGGCGAGGGACACTGGAAATAAGGAAAGCTAATCCACTGGCAGAAATAAGTCCAGTGCACTAGAAGTGGTAGCATGTGTACAAACTAAGCTTGAGTTCAAAACACGCGAATAAAAAATAAACCCCAAAATACCCAAGCCAACGTATTGTTCACATAGCCAAACAGTATAACGGGATAGTAGATAGAAGACGTCTCCCTAGCCTAGAGATTTAAACGTTTTTCTCCGTAATCCCGTATATCCACGTGAGGAATGTAATCTGCGCGAGAATCGGTAGCGGTTCTCGCCGCGTTGGTAACTTACGGGGTATGTGAACCGGTCGCTCAGAAAGTAATGGCAAACTAATGAACGTAATCTTGCCAAGAAATCAACAATCAACTGAAAGATGGTGATGTTGACAGCGAAGTCCTGTAAAAGGATATGCGGGGGTGAAAAAAAAGAAAAGAAGATAGAAGACATTACTCAACGGACATAAATGTGAAATAAAGGCACCCAGTAATTCCCACTGGTCACTTGAACCAGCATAGAGTAATCCGAAAAGTGAATTAGCAATCGTGTTACTACTTTACGACAGTTAGACAGTCCAATAAATGGCAAGCCTCTGTGGTAGTAAAATTAACAGCAGTAAAGCAAAGCAAAGGACGCTTTTAAACACGCCGTGATGCGGATTGGACATACGGGCTAGTCCTATATTTCTGTAGACTAACTGGCCCTCGACAGATGATGTAATCAATCTCACGCTTTTCGCCTTTACCTCCCAGCACATGTCCTGGTAAGCATTTTAGGCTGGGTCGACCTGGGGGACCCGGGCCATTTTTAAAACTGGATTTACAAAAAAAATAAAATCACATATTTTAACTTTGGGCGACCTGTTGTAGTATTTGCTACAATGCAATGAAGGGTGGACAACCTATTCTATAGTTTCCGGATCCAGTCAGGGATATGCACTACTGACGAGCTCAAACAAGGGCGAAACTCGAGTATAGTGCTTCCATATTGACGTGGATAGGTCTTAGGTTCATACCAGAATGCGATCGGCGTTGCCAGTAGTGGGTTGTGCTCAATATTTAAACAACCTATTCTGTTTATTAAGGGGATGTAACTGTGGGGTTTAATTTCATTACATATTTTTATGAATATCTTAGCAAGATATTGCTTTTATTAATTGAGGATAGTAGTTTTCTATTAAAATTAATAAGCTACGTTATACATACAAGAAATGTAGCCGCTATTTATTTTACTCTGCTTAAGTTTTATAATAATGTATACCTATCTTGTATATTTTTAAACCAGATTTTCACCACTCGCTTAAAGTTCCTACATGGGTCTGGACTTTTGCCGAAATAAACATTTTAGTCCAATTTATTTGAAGGGCAGATTCTGCCTTGGTGTACCGAAATGGTTAGATATTCCCTTTGTCGGGTAAAACTCTGGTTTCTCTTCACTTTACGTCTTTTTTTGGTAGCACATAGGTTAATGATATGTCCGTTTGACGGATATTACTTTTTAAGAGTGAATTTTATTTGTGCATAACGGATATTCCGGGTTTTGTGTTTATATTCTTTGGAGTTGATTTCTTGATATTTCTCTGGAATTATTATCGGAAACAACAATTTCAAGATGTATTCAAATATCACTGAATTCGCGGTCCCGACAAACGACTAGGAAGTTCAGCAACTTCATCAGACGGGAACTATAGTGTGTTCCATTACTGTTCCCGGGGCTGCCGCTAAAGCAACACCGGCACTAATCATGAGTGGCCTAACTGGTCCAGGAGGTGTACCTTTTGGGGGAATCGTCGACCTGCATAGGTTCGAGGTTCCCACTAGGTGGTACTTTCACCTGTCAGCAGAGGCTCAGAAAGCCGTGTATGAGAAATTACACGGCAAAAAGTTTTCTCTACCAAACCTAGGAATAGACATATCACTACAACATCTAGACAAAGAAAGAGACAGGCTGACCATCCACTGGCTACCTGTCACGATTGCTCCTCAAGGAGTTAAAAAAACTGGTACACAGTATTACAGGAGACGACAAGGCTGAGGTCTTTAGGAAAAGAATGGGGCTGGCAAGTGGGGAGCGCTCTGCAACCCAACAAAGGAAGTCCCCCATTATATACGGATCTACACTCCTGGCATTACAAACAATAATCACAGAGTGTTGATCACGATGCCGGGGAGAAATACCAATTGTCCAGCGTGTGGCCAAACAACCACTGGGCAAATAAATGCCCTAGTCGACGACAATCGATGACACCAATAGCAGCAGCAGTCAGTGTACAAAGCCAAGAAGATTTCCCGCCACTCGAAAGAGAAATTTCTCCACAGGGAGAGATTGAACTGACACAAACTTTCAGTAGTCAAATCAACACACAAGAAGACAGGAACACACAAGAAAATAACACACAAGAAATCAATCCAAGGAATGAAGACTCTGACGGTTTTCAAATCGTCAACAAACCAACGAAGAGAAAATGGGCTAACAGAAGACTACTGCAGTCAAAACACAGCGATGACACAGAAACAGACGACATATCACTGCCAAAGAAAGAAAAAGTCAAAGCTACTATAGGCAAGACAAAGAAAACTGAACAAGAACAACAAGAGGAGACACAAGTACAAGACGAAGACGACACATACAGCATACCAGACACTCTCTTCGTAGACACAGACACAAGTGATAAGAACGAGGATCAAGATGATCCTCTCACACACACTTTTGATACTACAGACTTGCTCGCCTAAATGTACCCATCACGGATAACAACTTTGCATGTGATTCGATACACTTATTATATCTCATTCATTTGTTTTTACTTAAATTATAATGACTAGTGATTTAGTTATTATTACTTTAAACATTTGTGGTATACGTACAAAATTACAACACATTATCACACTAATAAACAAACACAAACCAGACTTTCTACTACTAAAAGAAACATATATATGTTCAAAAACATTCGCACAACATATCACCACACAGCTAGGCCTCAAACATTCATGCTTTAGTTTAGGCACACACAAAATTGGGTCAGGAACAGCTATTCTGCAGACATCAGACAGGTGGGATATAATTAAAACACACACGGATAACCAGGGACGAATCTCCATAATACAGGTTGAAAACACTATACATGCATACACCATAGTGAACATACATGCACCACCTAATTACAATCATCAACCAAATTTTTACCAAGAATTAGACACCTTACTTATACAAACATACAGAGGGCAAAATGTTATCCTTGCAGGGGATTTCAATTTTGTACTCTCAGATTTGGATATCGTATGGGGGAGGCAAAGCAGGAATCAAGACACAATTAAGGAGAAATGACAGAAATGGAATACATCAACTGGATATACTAAAGAATACCTTAGACACACACAATTTAACAGACGCTTTCAGATACAGACACCCTAATAACATTGCAACAACACACAAAAATAGGGCTTACAATAGATCAGCCAGACTAGATAGAATATACACACCTTCAACACACCACATAATACACACAAAACATCTACAAGAGACATTACAATACACAGATCACAAAGCAGTACTAGCACATATCACTACAGACACTACAAATACAAGGCCATCAAAAAGAACACCACATTGGAAGTTCAATAACACATTACTCTAAAATACAGGTTATGTACAACACATGACACAACTTATTCTAACATACACTAATAGTACACCCACCGACAACATAACACAAATTTGGGATTTACTAAAGAATTACAATACGGTATAGAACACAACAGTTAGCATCCATCATACATAAAGACAGACTACAACAAGAACATATCATACAGACAGCAATACAACTCACAAAACAGACTGACAGGAATGCACTACACCTAACACACTAGAATCACAATTAGAACAACACCAGCAACACACATTCCGTGGTGCACTCCTTCGAACTAAACTTACTAACATATCAGAAGAAAGTCCCAATAAACAACACCTTGCATTAGAACAAAACATTCAACGCAACAGACAAATAGGAGCAATAACAGACATGCAAGGAAACATACAAACAGAGGCAGTACATATACTAGAAACATTCCAACAGTACTACACTGACCTATATACAGCAGAACCCGCCAATACACAAACACAAAATAGGTTCTTACAATACACAAAGAAACTGTCAGACACAGATAAGGACACACTAGACACAGAGCTTACATTAGCAGACATAACACATGCACTCAATCAAATGCACAAAGACAAAACACCAGGACCAGATGGACTCACAGTAGAATTCTACCAACACTTCTTTCCTATCCTAGGCAATTTCCTTCTAAAAGTCTACCAAGAAGCTTTTCACAAACAAGAACTCCCAAACACTTGCAACATGTCATATATAACACTCATACCTAAAGACAACACAGACAAAACACAGCTGAAAAACTATAGACCCATCTCATTATTAAAGGCAGACTACAAAATTCTAGCAAAATCACTTGCAAACAAAATAAAAAACGTCATGCCATCACTCATCCACCCAGACCAACAGTGCAGTATTCAACACAGAAACATACACCAACATACACATTTCATTAGAGATTTCATTACATACACCCACCAGAAAGACTGTCAATCCTCCCTTTTATCTTTAGACCAGGAGAAGGCCTTTGACAGAATTTCACACTCATACTTACACAAAACACTAGCACACTGTAACATAGGACAATACTACTAGACAGTGGATAGAAATATTGTATAAAAATCCTGAAAGTAAGGTACTGGTGAATCATTCACTCACTGGCAGTTTCAGAATCACTAGATCTGTCAGACAAGGGTGTCCACTATCACCAGTCCTATATGTACTCACACTAGAACCACTCTTAGAAGCAATTAGACAGGGACACTAACATTAAAGGTACATTTATACAAGGGTCTGGGGAGCGGAAATTAATTGCTTATGCAGATGACACCGCTTTCTTCCCTACAACCAACACTTCCATAACGAACATACTTCACACCTTCAGACAGTTTGGTGAAGGAAGTGGGGCCAAAATAAACATACAGAAGTCTAAAATAATGGGTCTGGGGAAGTGGAAGAATAAAGCAGATTTCCCCCCGGATCTAACAGTCACAGATAACATGAAGATTTATGGGATCACATTTCCATCAAATCCCAGAAAACACATACAGAAACATGGCAATCACTGACAAAACAAATTATAGACATACTACATAGGTTCAAATACAAGACATCAACAATTTTTATACGAAGCACAATTGTAAACACCTTCATCATTCCTAAAATAATATATTTAGCCACAGTGTTAGACCCCCCAAAACAAACAATCACAGACATAAACAAACACATCAGACAATTCATCTTCAGCAACACAATCCACAATATAAAACACAAGACTTTAATACAAGATAAGAAACGAGGGGGTGTAGCTTTACAGGACCTAAACACAAAAATACAAGCATTAAGAATCAACCACATAGGACGCATCATCAATCATCCTGATCAACACTCGCTAGCATTATACTATATTGCAATTAGATTACATAGACTTAAGGAAATAGACAAAACAACACTGCACTGTTAGGCACACTACCACACTTCTACAGAACATGTATGGAAGCAATTCAAGGCAATGAACATTTAATACAACAGACAACCAAGCAAATATACAAATATTTAGTGAAACAACAAGCCCCATCACTACATCTGAGAATCAAAAGATGATACAAATATTATATGAAAGACTATAGCTGCACCTTCACTAACTTACACAACAAACATATCACATCGAAATCCAAAGAAGTAACATACAGGCTAATTTATAATATGACTCTGACAACAGAGAGAGCAGCACAGAAATCCAAGCAAATAGCCCCATGCAAATTATGTAGACACAATATTCAGGAAACAGAGGACCATCTCTTCTATGAATGCCCAACAATCACAGCCACTAAGACTGCACTAGAACAGTTAATAGAAACACACACAAACAAGAAAAATGACGCATACAAAGCGATTTTCCTAAATACAATACCCACATCCACAAAAGACAAACATACTAAACTTCTCGTTGCACTAGCGGAGTATAGAAACATAATATAGTCAAGTCGAAACTCGGCCATGCACAATCACCACACAATACACCCACACATACTAGAACAGATTTTTCAACAGAAAATCGCCCAGCTATTCGCAGATTAAGCAAGAGCCACTCCCATCAAGTTCACACTACATAACATACATGTTCAAACACACACTCTGACAGATATGTCTATACTCCGAATGTGTACCATTAAGCCCAATCATTGGGGAACAAAGGGCCAAATAACTGAAAAATGTCCCTTCTTTGTTATTGAGTCTATTGGCCCAACCTAGACAGAACGATGGGAAGGTGCCCTTTGTGAGTCAGTGGTCTTATCGGCCGAGGGTTGACCTTCGCCAGAAGAGCTCAGGTAAACTCTTTGTAATGGTGGAAAATTTGCCATCTCGTGTAGTGAACTAAATAAATTCCAGTCTGTTTACGCTCTCTCTCTCTCTCTCTCTCTCTCTCTCTTCTCTCTCTCTCTCTCTCTCTCTCTCTCTCTCTCTCTCTCTCTCCCTATCTCTCTCTCTCCCTCTTTGTTGACCGCTTTCCCCGGTCTCAGCCCAGCTCGCCACAAACAAATCCTTCGCACTTGTGATTAAGTCGAATACTGTGATTCAGCAATACTATGGAACTTGCTTACATGAAACTAAGCATGCATGAGGTGCCTGCAGTGTGAAAGTTTCTATTAAATTGTTTGGTATGCATGGGAGCAAATGATTACTACACCATGCCAAGAATATAATGTCACATGTGCATGAATGTATACGCTGTATTCGCAATATAAAAAGACTGTTTTGTACATAATAACGGGGGGGGGGGGGGGGGGGGGGAAGAGAAATTAAAAAAATATATGGATACTCGAGTTATCTCGAGTGATGATCCAAAACATTTCCCCAATCTGTCATATTGACTTCTATCTAATCATCGAAGGGTCGATATCTACATGACTAGGGTTCGATCACAACGCACACCTCACACCCACGCAGTCACTCGCGTGACGACGTCCGGTTAGCGCAGGATCGCGCCGGTTCGCGTGACGACGTCCGGTTCGCGACGGTTCGCGTGACGACATCCGGTTCGCCCGATGGGACCGGAAGTGACAACAGGAAGTAGTCAACAGGTCACCCAGACCCAAGAAAACACCCGATAATTTTTTGAAAATGTGGTCCGAAATGGATCCGGTTTGGTGACGTCAGAGCATAGGATCATGACTTTTATATAGTAAAAAATGACGTCATCAGGTGGATCTAGATCCATAAATGATAAGTAGTTACCTCCTAGGTCCCCGAGAGGGGACTGGTGTCATGAACTGTAGTGAGAGCAGGCTTGTGTGACCCGTGGGAGGAGGCTCGGATTTCATGAACTGTATTGAGAGCAGGTTTGTGGGACCCGTGGTAGGAGGGTCGGATTTCATGAACTGTAGTGAGAGCAGGCTTGTGTGACCCGTGGGAGTAGGCTCGGATTTCATGAACTGTAGTGAGAGCAGTCTTGTATGAACCATGGGAGTAGGCTCGGATTTCATGAACTGTAGTGAGAGCAGTCTTGTGTGACCCGTGGGAGGAGGCTAGGATTTCATGAACTGTAGTGAGAGCAGGCTTGTGTGAACCATGGGAGTAGGCTCGGATTTCATGAACTGTAGTGAGAGCAGTCTTGTGTGACCCGTGGGAGGAGGCTAGGATTTCATGAACTGTAATGAGAGCAGTCCTGTGTGACGAGCGGGTGAAGATAAGGCACTCACGGAAACAGTTGTGTGCAATGAAGATGATCTGTTGAAAACTAAAGATAAAAGCCCACATCAGAGATGGAAAGGAGAAGCTTAAAATGAACGTGGCCCGCCTCAGAATCATGCAGACGTCGCTCAATATTTGTTGATGATTTCGCATATCTTATAAAGGACATTGCAGTGAACACCAGCATTTTTCAGCTGCTGTTGATGTCTTGGAAAGATTACGCTCAGTAGTTTCCCATTGCTTTCTGAGCGACCGGCTCACATGCCCCTCGTAAGTAACCAACGCGACTCGGTCCGCTACCCAATCTCGGGCCGCTACGTTACCCACGTGAATATATGCAATTACGTAGAATGTCGCTAACTTCTAGGCCCGGGAGACCGGCCGCTTGATCTACTATATTAAAGTTAGTTGCATATCCTTTACAGGATGTTTGCAGTCAACACCAGCATTTTTTGCTGTTGTTGATGTATTGGCAAGCTTTGTTTCGAACGCGGGTATGCGGGATCACGAACCGCGTCCGTAATACATTCGCAACGGAGACGGCGATCTATTACATAACACGTGTTAATTATTCAAAAACTATTAAAAAATATACGTACACTTGGAGCCAGTTTGTGCACTGTGGTGAGATTCTCTATCGGAGGAAACTGATCACTTATGGAGATATCTGGTTGCAATGATGATGGTGTTATTGCTTAAAGTGCGTCTTCAAAACTATACGAAACTATTCATTCTTCTTACTTTCCATGACACTGCTATTTTCAAGCCCTGGAAACATTAGATGTTGAACCTACAAATACATAAGTCTATGCCCATAGTTTGAGAAGTGGATTTCATGCAAATTACATGCATTCGTTGGACTGATCAATGCGATTGTGAAGACTAGAGATGTGAAATAGAAATGCACAACAAATGTGTGGAGGATGTGTGTGAGACATGTAATGAACGAGATGGGAACCAATAGCACGTATTTCGTGATGAAACTTCATCTCATACATCAAATTAACAATGAGCATGTATCTGAATAATTTCATCATCTCTTCTTCACCAGGATGAAAAGAACCAAGTGCTGATCACGAATGTATGGCTAGACCACGTAAGTACAAGCAATATATATATATATATATATATATATATATATATATATATATATATATATATATATATATATATAGAGAGAGAGAGAGAGAGAGAAGAGAGAGAGAGAGGTGAACGTGGCCACGAGTATTAATGCGCTTGCACTTTAAACATCCGGTGCGCTGACAGGGGGTTAGTCGGATCGTTCCCTACACGGTCAATTAGACTTTAACTTTGACCTTTTGTTCAGAAAACAAATTACTGAACGTAAAAATTGCCTTGTAAATCAACCTGGGGTTTTAGTTGATCTCAGTGTCTTGCCAAAGACATGGAATATTGAGACAATCATATATAGGGAAAGGTACCCATTTCCTTGCTATCGTGATATTTTGGGGAGTTTGTTGCTTGTCGCCAAGAACGACGCTGGTCTATGCAGACACAATAAGACACGTGGTATAAGACGCCCTGAAAACGTCTCTGTGTCCGTCTCAGGCTGGCTGAGTGGCTAGAACGCCGGACTCTCCTTCGGGAGACCCGGGTTCGATTCCTCGGTAAGGTGTGGGATTATTTTCTGTCGGGGGCAAAAAGAAAATCTTAACCTGCACGGTTCGCGGCGACTGCATTAGCCAGGCTGCCTTAATTGCTCAGGCTCAAAGACCCCTCTGCCATACACCACAAGGTACTATACTGGCAGTAAATGACAGTTTTTGACAGGTTGAGAGCAAGGGAGCCTGCTGACGGAAGTAGCGGTTTCTAAAACGTCGCTATATTTACGGCTTTCAGTGTGTGTATGTGCATAGACCTGCATCCGAATGTACAGGTAGTGATAGAGCTTGCCAAGTACGACCGGAACGACAGATAAGTGGAGTAGATACTACGCTACCACGGATTCTCTCACTCTCCTTCTCTTGCTCTCTCTCTTTCTTTCTACAAGATGTCACGCGCTTAACACACTTAACATCCTTAACAACAATACTGACAGGTTACAAGACAATGGCAGGGTTACTGTAATTTTAGTCACACTGTTAAAGTTTTCATTTGAAGTCCCGACGTATAATACACACGCACACTCACGCACACGCACGCACGCACACCCACCCACCCACCCACACACACACACACACACACACACACAAATACACACACACACACACCACACACGACTAACTGGCACCTTGCCGTCTTCACAGACAATAGTTTGTTACATCGTGTTTCACAAAAGTATATATACACACTCGCCAGCATCATCTTCACCCAGTGGCTCGTTAAGTGCCGAATTTGTCACCCATAACAGTCTTGAAATTTCTGTTTATCGTATCCTAGATGTTCTATCACTTTTGCTTTCATGTATAAATTATCTATAACATCTTGAATCTATTAATGTTGTCGTCATCATCTTCTCCGCTTCCCGGCTAACCCTCCTCTGTAATGATCTTTTCCAGACAATCGTGTCTCATTAAACGATCTAAAATATTTCATTTCCCTCAGTTGTATTTGTTTTAAAGACCAGTGTTCTTCAGTATTGAGTTCTTGCTGGAAAGATCTGCTTGTTGTCGTGTTGCCAGGTTTTTTTTTTTAAAAAAATTTTTCCCTTTTAAATTTCTTTTTTCCTGGGGAAAAAAAAAACCCCCCCTTATTTTTTAAAATTC
>JACEFZ010025877.1:0-51928 GCA_014155875.1 Cepaea nemoralis
CACAGGATCTGAGAAGGACCTCCAGTAGTTGGGGTTGGACCCTTTCGAGACATAGGGCCCGGCACTGCACCTGCCTGGGGGTCCAAAGCAGGGCGAGCACCATAACGTTTAGCAGCAGTCGACATATTCCATTTTGCGTAATTGCGTGGCATCCTGATTTCTGTGGTGCGCCTCCTGGCTTGTTGCCTCCGTCTTCAGCACCTTTCCTTTGCTAGAGCAGACTGTGGTCTCACTCGAGTTTAGATGTGTACACACACACACACGTGTCTGCACATGCATGTATGTGTATACACATCTAGAGCACACTGGTTATTTCCGGCGCCATATACTCGCCGTCGCCCCTTCTCCTGTTAGTTAAAACAGTTCCGCCACGTGAAGGCCAGGAGTTGGACTTTTGCTGCAGAGGTTATGTATTCACGAGCCATTGGGGTATTTAAGCAATGTTGGGCGCTCACCCCAACACTGCGCCCCGGCTACATACAGCAATTTGGAACCTGTGTTGTCCACAAGGGGTAATGGACACCGTAGACGATGTAGACGATGATATACGACAATAATAATAATAATAATAATAATAATAATAATAATAATAATAATAATAATAATAATAATAAAACTCCAAGCAAAGATACGCTTGTACAATAAATGCGCAAACCACAATAAGAACGTTTTACGTTTCGGATTTAAGACCTACTTCTAGTACTATGTTGTTGTTGTTTGTCCATCAAGAATGAGATGACCATTCATTTCATCCAGTGGGGTTGAATGTGTGGAGCCGTGGGTTCTAAGATGGCTGATAAGGCCTATTTTGGCGGGTGATATATGACGTTGGATGAAGAATGACTTGCGCGATGACTTGGATTAAAGTGAGGAAGAGTTGCGCAATTCGTCGACCTCACTCTCTCGCCTGAGTCCATCTGAGTCCAGTGGCAAGACAAGTCGAGACGACTGGAGACGAATACAGGTGCAGTGGATGACCAGGGCGCTCTACGTGCCATGCCGTGCTCATTACGTTCCACAACGCTTTGCAGGTAAACGCCGTCTTGCCCGTTGAATCAGGAATGATTTCTTCCGCGCAGTCTGCCGAATCCTGTCTTCAACTGCTGGGTAGGCATACCCTAGTTTGACACCAAATCGGATACCCATGCCTGGTTCAGCCAGCCTCTCACAGCTGTTGCCCGGGGGGTGGCCGCTGTCGCATGCTGACAGCTACTAGGAGCCACAGGCGCGAGCTGGGTGTCAGGCTTGGACCAGTGGGGGATGGGTCCTGAAAAGAACGTGAGAGTCATCCTTACCAAAGGTGCTAGCAATGCCTGACACCCCGTACCCCCAGTACTATACAAACAGAGGTAAAGAATGAAAACGTAATTGAAAATAGAAACACACAATAATATAAATAATTACTGCCAGCGGATGAATAGCAAATTCCGTGTACAGGAAGAGTTTGCAGGCAGGTGTTTTTGACCAAAAAGAGTTAAATAATGATTTCTATAACAGTATTGATTCTAGCTGGATGGTCTGACAAACAAGTGGCAATTAAGTGTCTCACCATTTGAAGTATGGACGAGTTGTCCGAATGACATAACATTAAATGTGTACACATCAAGTACACTTAATGGTAAAAGATCATAGGGAAGACAACGATAAGAATACATGGATGGCATGGTCACGCGGCTTACTGAGTAGTACCTTGCCGTCTTGACAGATGAAAGTATGTGGAAATAAATTTGGCCAAAATTCCATCGCACAATGCCTGGGCATGGATTCAGTGAACATGTGTTGCCCATGCAGCATGTTCCCTCTCTCGCCTCTCTCGGCCTTGTCATGTTTACTCCAGAGGAAAGTATATCCAGCACGTCTGGAACAAGGTAGGCTGCAGACGCTGGCGGCTCAGCGTCAAACCTTCAAGAGCGGGTGGTGAGTCTCACCTCCAAGAGCATGAGATGATTGGTGGCCAGACCCTCATATCCGTGGGACTTGACTTAGAGGCGTTCAGCCACATCCCACAGCTAAGGGCCTTAAAGCAAGTGTCTGGACCAGTATGAGCGTGTACACCTCTCATTCGTCAGTGTCCAATTTAAGCGTGTACTACAGTCAGACTCCCTGCCTGACTCTGTGCGGATCCCACAACCGACGGGAATAGGCCCGCCGGAGATGTTTGCTCGTCTATTGCTAACAAATCTCCCCGCTTGACTTTGTGCGGATCCCGCGACCAAAAAGCACAGGCCCGCCGGAGATATTGCTCGTCTGCTCGTCCAAAACTGACTGAATTAGTAAAGAAACGATAAAAGTAGTGGGATTTAAATTGAGCTTGCGCTCGCACTTTAAAGCAAAGAACACAGATATCATTCGGACATTTGCGTCACTAAGTTTGCAAGTTCATTTCGACGCCAAACGTGCCCAACAAATCTTGGCCGTCTCCGTAAATTTTCTTTACTGCGTTTAGGGTTTACGTGTATTTCTTGAAGAACTGTCGCCTTCGTTTTTCGATTTGTCTTTCTTTCCATCAACATATTCTCCGAAATGTCCTTAAGAAGTCACAAATCCCGTGCATAGATGGACCTTTTCTAATAAGAATGAGTCGAGAAACTCGGTGTTTGCCGCCAATATTTATGTTTATATACTACAATCCAATATTGTACAACGTTTTTTTTTTCTCTTTAACACATACATTACATTATATTCCCTACGTTGCGGTAAAATGGCGACGGCTTAACGGTGTTTTTTCACAGATGGACACTGTTTTGTATTTCTTTCTGGGGAGGATGTGCTGTTTGTGCTGTTTTTCGTAACCATCTTAGGAATGTTTTTCACAAGAAACGACGGTGGATGGAATGATGAGTTCAGATGACAGATAGTTGTTGGTTATGATCTCAAGTTTCGCGATGGTAGGCAGAGGACCTCTTTAACGAGACAACGGGTACGGTCACCGGCCAGTATGGTCACTGCCAGAATAGAAAGCTACAGCAAACTACCTTCTGTAAAGATGCCTAGTTTATCATGATTCGTCATGTCACAGAACATTACAAGAAAAGGATGGCAACACTGCGTGAGGTTAACTACATAGAATGTTCATACTTTAAGCGAAGACGGAAAACTGGATAACATCAAACAAGAATTGGGAAGAGAGAATATTAATACATACGGAATGTGTGAGACGAAATGCAAAGGGATAGATAAAGATGCTTGCAGTTCTAACAATTGACGCGAAATATCTCAGACTTGTAAAAACAAAACATATATTGGAAACAACAAGCTGCCATAAAGATTTATAATGACGAAGGTCACTATCAGCCTATTAAGAGAGGTGTGAGACAGGGATGTGTAATATCTCCGGATCGTTGTTCACTGTATAGTGAAACTATTTTCAGAAATGTAGAAGATATGAAAGGAATCAGCATTAGGTAGGAGAGTGTATTTGTGTGTCTTTTGATATTGACATGTCAGTCCTACGTTGGTTTAAACATAGATATGCGGATGATACAGTATTTATTGCAGACAATGAGCAGGATCTGCAACATTTATTAGACGCAGTTGTTGCACACAGTGAACAACTATGGTTAGAATTAAATTGTAAGAAAAAACAGATTATGGTTGTCACTACGAATTAGGAAATACCACATTGTAATATACAAGTAAATGGAAATATTCTTAAACAAGTGTATTGATACAATTGTCTCGGAAAAGTTATAACAAGATGGATAATGGATGTAAATTGCAACAAGAAAAAGCGCGGTGAACCTGCACTGTTGTATGGATGTGAAGCGTGGACAAGCTAGAAACAGCCGATGGTTGTGGAAATGTGATTTCTGAAAAATATGCAAAGAATACCATGGACAGACCAAAAAAAACAAAAAAACAATGACCAAATCATACAATAAACAAATGAAAATCGTACACTGATTAGAGAAATTAGACGTTGGCTGTCGAAATGTTTTGGTCACGTTATGAGAAGGAATGCACTAGTGAACTTGATGACATCTAGCAAGATCGAGAGAAAGAGAACAAGGGGAAGGTAGAGAAGTAAATATCTTGATGGCTTGGCCACGTGGTATGGTCGAGACAAGAATACTGAGCTGATCCACGACTCTGGTGATCTTTTGAGATGGCGAATCATGATCGCCCATGCTTATCGGCATGGCACATGATGAATGAACATATTAAACCAAAATGCTCCGTTCACGCATACGGTTTATTAGACAGACCATTGTCACTACGATTATGCATCGTAGTCAATTTGTAAATAATTAAACATTAGTTCATTTAGTTAGTTCACTTAGTGTTTTATAGGTCTTAAATTAAGTATTAGTTCAGTTGTTGTGTTGTCAGTGCGTGTTATTATCCCTTGTGAATGTTTATTGTTGCCTGAGACGCAGCGGTTCGGTTCTATTGTCGTCTCATGTGTTTAATAATTAAAATTTAATGACCCATACCAATGCATTTGCATGCCGTAATGTAACTAAAATCTGCTCAGACTAACAGACGGGCAATATGTCAGAAAGGGACAAAATTGGAAGTGATTAGGAAACACGTATGCAATGTCAGTAATGGCTGATGCAATCTGGCAGCGACACAAATGATTCGAAAAAAATAAAACACAACAACAACAACAACTTCCCGCCATTATACCACAAATAGAGTTGACTAGCGCGTACAATTATAGCGGGAAGTTGGATATACAGCAACAGAAACAAACAATATGGGCTATTGGTTAAAGCGGATAAAGTGCAGATGACACATTCGATAAAACCAGCATTGGCTGCTAGACAAGTCGGATACAGAGGAAGTGGCATATGCCGGAAAAGATCAATCTGGCACTGGGCTGACACTAAAAGTTATCAATCAGCGAAATATTACCAATCAGGTGTCGTCTCCACAATGAAGGCTGGCTGCACTTCATCTCCAAACACTGTCTGACTTTCACCCTAACTGCACATTATGTCAGATTGCTGTTCGTCCATCTCTTGTTATCTTCCTACATGTAACGTTGTCTAGCTCTTGCTCGCTTGCCTTCACCTTACCCGCCAGTTTGGTTTTTATATGTTCTTTATGTCTTTTAACGTGGCCCGAAATATTTGACATTTCTCTTTTTATTGCCTTCATCAACTCTATTTTTATTTTCAGTTTTTCTAGAACCTCTGTGTTTAATTGTTTTTGATTCTATGAAATACGACACACTCTTCTGTATATCCACATCTCCAAGATCTCTATTTGACTTTTAAATTTTTCGTCCATTGTCTAGGTTTGAATAAACATTGAGAATTCTCATTTGTAATGGGTTGTTAATCTCTCTAGATGCTATGTTAATTTCAAGATGTTGGAAGCATTTTGGCTATTCCCATTCTCTTTCTAATTTCTGTTTCACTTCTACCATCATAGTTATTACACGTCAAAGATAGGAGAAACTTGTTACTTTTTCTAGTATCTTCCCGTTTACTGTGGTGTTAATTGGTGGTCTTTCCTTTCCGCTGTTAATTATCACAGTTTTCACTCTTGGGATGTATATATCTAAGCCACGTTCTATACTATATATATATATATATATATATATATATATATATATATATATATATATATAGTCCTTCAAGAAACAAATGAAGATCGTAAACTGATTAGAGTCATTAGACGTAGACAGTCACAATTTTTTGGGCATGTTATGAGAAGAAATGACTTGGAGACTTGGTGACAACTAGCAAGATCGAAGGGGAGAGGCCAAGGGGAAGACCGAGAAGTAAATACCTGGATGGCTGGCCATGTAGCATGGTCGAGACAGGAACACGGAGCTGATCCACGACTCTGGTGATCGAGTAAGACGGCAGGACATGACCGCTCACGCGTATCGGCATGGCACATGATGGATGGATGGATATATATATATATATATATATATATATATATATATATATATATATATATATATATATATATATATACACACACTAGCTGTCCCGGCCCGGCTTCGCCAAATCCCTGGCGGA
This sequence comes from Cepaea nemoralis, assembly GCA_014155875.1. Taxonomy (NCBI): domain Eukaryota; kingdom Metazoa; phylum Mollusca; class Gastropoda; order Stylommatophora; family Helicidae; genus Cepaea; species Cepaea nemoralis. Next base: position 5,979 of record JACEFZ010025877.1, read on the forward strand.
GATCTATCTATCTATCTATCTATCTATCTATCTATCTATCTATCTATCTATCTATCTATCTATCTCTATGTTCGTTCGTTCGTTCGTTCTGTCTGTCTGTCTGTCTGTCTGTCTGTCTGTCTGTCTGTCTGTCTGTCTGTCTGTCTGTCAGTCTGTCTGTCTGTCTGTCTGTCTGTCTGTCTATGTTCGGCCCGTTCCCGTTAAAAATGTGGATAGAATAGAAGAATAGATAGATTGATAGTAGAAAATATGATTGGAAGCGATCTATCTAAAGTAAACTTACCAAGATATCACGAACAGCCAATAAATGGTGGGCGGTGGGTTGACTGCAGAGTAATGCAATCGATATGCAACTAACTTTCTCTCACAAAAAACTACTTTTTTTTTTTAACGAACGAAAATCTTTCGCAGGCCCGTCCTACATTCTGACCTTCTTCTCTATTTCCTCTCATACATTCTTTCATTCAACATCTCTTATGAAGCAATTCTTTGACAACAAAAGAACAATAAGCATTAAAATGCATGAAAAGTAACTCGTTGAGGAAATGTTTAACATGGGCATCATAAATACCCAAAGTGGGTGTAACGCGCCGTACATATGAGAATGTTAAAAAAAAAGTTAATGTGCTGTTGAAGTAAAATAAAAAGATTATTTAGAAAATTTTCACTATTTAAATAGATGCATTATTTTTATGAAAACTTTTAAAAATGCCTTAAAGATTATATCATTATTTATTATAAGTCATAAGCCTGTAAATAACTGTAGACAAAGAGTTTATAAATCTTTGAAAACAATGCAACAATCTATATATAAAATATATAGCAATGTTATTAAAAGTTATGCCCCTTGAAATAACTTTTCTTAAGTTAAGTCCACTCACTATATATAAATGATAATACACACCCGCTTCACATGCCAGTGATCCGGGGCTTGTTTCCGGATCCGGTCAGGGTTATGCACTACTGACGAGCTCAAACGAGAGCGAAACTGGAGTATAGTGCTTCCATATTGACGTGGATAGGCCTTAGGTTCATAGCAGAATGCGATCAGCGTTGCCAGTAGTGGGTTGTGCTCAATATTTAAATTTCTACTCCCAAAACAACCAAATAATCAATAAATGATAATGTAAATTTAAATATTAAATTTTAGTACATACATAGCTGACTGTAAACTAACAAACTATGACAGTTAGCTGCACGTGAATGAAAAGAATACATGTAGAAAATTCCATCTCAATCGGATGGACCGTTATCGAACGCATCAGATACATCCCTACACACATACATACATCGTCTTATATATATATATATATATATATATATATATATATATATATATATATATATATATCTATATATATATATATATATATATATATATATATAAGCTTTGAGATGATTTCACAATGATATGTTTTTGGTCCGTTCAGAAAACAATGACAGATTGCTGAATGTAAAATTGCGTAGAAAAGCTCAAACAACTAAAAATACTGCGATTGATTGCAAACGTCCTTAAAGGACACACAACTAAACCTTGCAAACCATCAGATACTAATTTTGTGCACTATTCTGATTCCAGTTTTGCTTGCAGTCGGATACCAGCTGGGCATCTGCTGTTGTCATTCTCACTAAAATGGACGCCGCATCTACATTTCTCTCAACTCGTACAAATCTTGCAGTGGACGCTAGCAGTGTGCAGTCTACGGCAACCGACTTACTTAGCGACAGTCTGAGACAGATTCTGCAGTGGGTTGTTTACTGTGTCATAGGTCAAAGCATTGTTCTCTTTGGTATTGCAGCAAACATCGTTAACATCGTCTGCTTCATCAAACAGGGGTTTAATGAGCCAATCAACGTCAGTCTATTAGGTAATGTTATGCACACACTGGATGTTGCATGTATGTTCATTGCCTTCTTATATCTGTAATATACTATGTTGTGTTAGCCCGTATTGTTGTCGTCAGTAACAAAATGTGTTGTGTTCACTGGTGTTATTGTCGTCTGCAACACACTGTGTTGCGTTATCTAACGTTAACTAACCGTGTGTTGCCGGGTACCATTAGGGAAGCAAAGAATAGCAACACTGCAGCCTACCACGCATGTCGTAAGAGGCGACTAAGGAGGCTTGATGATTCCGTCGCCCTGCTACTGAATGAGTGCGTGATGCAACACTGTGAGCTGTGAGTTTCGTGTGAAATGCTTTTGAATCTGCCCAAGGGTTTTTGGAACGTGACTGCATGTTCGGAGCGATGGCAGCTGGCTATGTCCCAGAGTTGACCGGTTTTTGCCTTATGCAAAAATGCGTGGCTGCTGGGCTTCTGGTTGACTGCCGCTGCCATCGACGATGAACTGTATTTTCGTGGACTGTGTGGGTGAACATCTAGGAAACATACAGATGGGAAAATGGCTGCAGATTCCATCAGAGATGAACTCGGTGTTTCGTGGGGGACTATTGTGTTGACATTCTGGCGGCGGCATTATGCACAGTGTATCTGTGCGGGCTGTAGTTTATCGAGACTCCTGTCTTTTCCACTTTTCACATTGGGCGGTGGGGAGCATTTTGTGTGATATTCACTGGCACAGGAACGGAGCATAATGGGGACGACCCGTTGCTGTGAAGTTGGAACTGCGACTAACTAACTAACAAACTAATCTAACGTTAACGTCTTGTGTAACAAACTGTGGTGTGTCAACGAATGGCATTGTAGGTGATAAGAAACTGTTCTGTTTGCTGACATTATTGAAAAGGGAAAGCAAGCCCACACGCAAAACTCAGTCCTTTACTACTTTAAACAGTGTGTAAGGACTACGCTCGAGTTTAGGCGAGCGAACAAAAAGAAGAACAAAGAAGATTGAAGGCTGTAAGAAATCGCGGTGTGTAAACTGATGAATTTGTCATCTGTACTCCAATGTGTGACGTCAGAAAAATTTCTTAACTGTAATTTTCCGCTTACCTACTTAAGGCATACACGTGACGTGTTTAATTTTGCCATAAGTCATGACAAGACGAACTAGTATTATTAACATTGTCAGCATAAGTTCTCTTCCATTCTGTCTTGTAAGGTCTGGCTATTGCCGACATCGGTTGCCTGACCACTCTGGTGTGGACACAGATCAGTTACACCCCGGCGTTTGAAGTAGCAGACAAGCCGTTTGATGCTGTGGAGATTCAGTACATCGTCAGCGCCTGGCCTCATGTCACCTTCACTAGAGTCAGCAGCTGGATCACAGCCTTTATCACGCTGGAGAGGTGCCTGTGTGTTATTGTGCCCATGAAGGTAACAGTGTGATCATCTCAAATAATATGTGAGTTCTTCTTGTTTATGAGTTCGCTGCTTTGAACTCAAGCGTAGTCCATACACTTGCTGATACTTCTAGTGCACTTGACTGATTTTTGCGTGGGGGTTAGTTTCCATATTACTAGTGTCCGTTGCAATCAGGCGACCCCACTCAGAATTCAGAGGTACTTGTAACTTACTCCCCCAAGTCAAGGACGAGAAGTCAACATCTTAGTCCAACTGACCAGTGTAGGGGTTGAACCCGCTATCTCAGCATCAGCACACCGGATGTTTGAGAACGTAGCCCATATCCGTGCAGCAATGCTGGCCTCTATAGTCTGTCCGGAAATGAATGCCGTCATTCACGATCAATTATTTTGAAAACTGCCTGTTGCATCGTTATAAAATTTTTCCTACTGTCTTATATTTACCCCCACCCAAGGAATATGTCTTTGATAGGTCCAAAAACAACTTAAATCACCGAAAGCGGCGACATTTCTTTGATGTTTTGGTGAAAAACTAGTAATTTCTCGCTAACAAACTTGTTTTACAGTAATGAATGCCCCGCCAATTCAGATGACGACACACGGCGTATCCGGATTCGTATGGGAGAGGGTGCAATAAAGAAAAAGTAGCCTAAAAGTCGACAGGGTCGACTGCATTGCACCGGGTTTTTATCCCATATGGCCCAGTCTCTTTGCGCAGCGCGGAAAGCGTCGCACAAAGCACGAATTCCGTAGCTCCAGCGACGACCCTCGGGAGTCTCCGAAAAAATGCACTCGTGAAATGAAGGACGCGGCCCGGAATCGAACATACAACCTTCGGAGCCCGAGTCAGACGGCTTGACCACTTCACCACGGAGACTCCCGAGAGGGGTGCAATGTGTAATATTAGTAAAGACAGAGAATTTACAGAGGCATGGGGTAAATAATGTGTAAATTGACAGGAAAGTAGAAGGAATATATTTCTTACCTTATTTTTCACTTCCTTCTTGTTTCTTCAGCTGCTGGTTAATAATTGTACACAAGTATTCATGTTACTAGGATGCATTTAGCTTTTTATATTGAGTTCGTGAAAGCTTCCAAATAGCTGTGCGTTAATGTGCGTATGGAGTGACCAGAAATGATACCGCAATTTAGTCATCATGTGTCCATTTTTAAGGATCTGTTCAGCTGTCTGTGTAGTTTGTTCACACGTACACATGGGTGACAGACCCGCTTTGAGTCTTCGTGAAAGATTGTCTACTCTGCTGTTTACTGTTCAGAGACGGAACATGATTACCTGTTTTGCACTATGAAAATAGTTGTCAGTGTCTCTGTAGTGGGCTTTCTTCTTAACGACCAAGATGTTGGTCCTCTTTTCATTGAAGTTTATAGATTGATTCGTATGCACGTGTGTTGTCCCCTAATTTGACAACGTGTTTGCTCTCACGTTTCTTGTTATGCCACAATATGTCAGTTTCCACCGCAATATTACTCTTCTGTTGGTATTCAATGCGTTTAGTGTGTGTGTGTGTGTTGTTTTTTTTTCAATACCAGTTGTTTGTCACCGCTGAGGGCTTGCGGAATTGAAAATTCATCACTGTGGAATACAAACTGTTGCCATTGACATTGTGCTGATGCTGTAATGTTTAGGGCCTGCAATTCGTCTGAATAGTTTGAGCAAAATATCCCAGTAAGCGTGCACGTGGATTAAGGTCTGCGATCTGCTCAGACCTTAATCTGTGTCGGAAGATTCCAGTAGGTTGATGACTGCTCTCGGTTGCATAAAATTCAATCCATCCTTTCTCCAATAGTCCCCTTCCTCTTTCAACACATGGTCCTCACATTTTTTCCAGTAACTTTTATCAATATTTAATAGCGCGGACTGGATTAGTATCTTGACGTCAGACAATTTGAATATAGTATTGTCAGCTGCCACCTGTCCTTTAATTTTAGCCCACACAAGTTCTATAGGGTTAAAATGAGAATGGTACGGCGGAAGTCTCAAGCACCCATGACGATGCTCTTCTATCAACTTGTCGATTTGATATTTCTTGCTTTTTGGCGTCTGTTTTACAAGGGACAACAATTCTAGCTAGAAATACGTTTCTGGAAATGGTATGTTTTCCATTCGGAGCCATATCTTTATTGCTCCCTTTGTGCTCGATGCTGTAGGTATTTTGTCTTCTTGGGCAACAACATTGATATCATGCATTGTCCATAATTGGACACGACGGTCTATCTAGGGATGGAAGCACAGTATTCTCGAGCCAATCTCTAAATACATTACCATTCATCTTATTATGATAATCCCTATTGTCTGTATGCTTTGATACGAACACGAGCCCAGCATTCTGTTGTAAGCCATTATGTGTATTATCAGCATGGGCCATGACCAAAAGCTGTCCTATATTACTGGGCACATATCGCTTTATCTGTCCATCCACTGATTGCCATTCCTTATCACTTGTGTGGTGCGCATTGATCCACATTTCATCCAAATACACTATGCCATAATTTTCTTTGCGCATTTCCCTTATTTCACGTAGGTATCTGCTTCTCATGGCTCCTAAATTCCGTTGCTCGCAAAGAATATTTCTACCTCCCTTGTACTTTCTAAAAGTGAAGATAATGTCCTTATAATTTTCCACAAAGTTGTTTTGGATAGCTCTATGTTATTGTTCTTTCTCAATCAAACCCTAAGTTTTCTTACAGTCACTGTTTCTTTGGCATCCAGCATTTTTATAATGCTGGATAATCCTGGATATAAAATCCAAAATTTGTATAATTTTAGGAGTCTCCGTGGCGAAGTGGTCAAGCCTTTTGACTCGGGCTCCAAAGGTTGTGGGTTCGATTCCGGGCCGCATCCTTCGGTTCACGAGTTAAATTTTTCGGAGACTTCTGTGGGTCGTCGCTAGAGCTGCGGAGTTCGTGCTTTGTGCGATGCTTTCCGCGCTGCGGAAAGAGACCGAGCCATATGGGATAGAACCCGGTGCAATGAAGTCGACCCTGTCGACTTTTAAGCGACTTTTAAAGCATTTTTATAATAGCTCGCCTTATGACATCTTTGTCAAAGCTGTCTACAATAACCTTTCTACCTACCGTTTGGTTATTGCGTGGTGGTTTAATTCCAGATTCTTGCACCCATCGACGAAATGACCGTTTACTCAAACCCAATGCATGCACTGTTCTTTTTTCGGAATTTGTAATAGTATAAAACAGTTTCCTGCGATCAGCTTCTTTACAAAAATATGTGTACAACTTCATAGCGATGCTTTGAAGTGTATACACAATTTCGCATTCAATCCCATTGAAAAATATTCACACATTTCAATGTTAGCGATAAGTGGTAAGATTTAAAAAAAATAATAATAATCAGGTTTCATGAAATAACCCACATTTTGACGACACCTCTGAAACACTCCCAGTTTAAACAGCGCGGGGTTCTTGGCATAAGGCCAATCCCATGAAACACGTAGAATATTCAACATTGAACGCTGATTGTCTGGCTACTGTGTAATACATTTAAAATTAATAACTTAATCTCTGACCCGTAAATTATATACCGCATATAAACAAACATTGAAATCTGCTGTACAATCTCCAGAACAAAATCTTTTTATTGGGTGGACATGATGATAAGGTTATATGCAAAATCTCATAGTTTTCCCTCAGTTGGTTACTGAGATATGAATTTTTATATGGAGGCAAACAAATGTGAATGCACTATAGTTCTTATTACATACCTGTATATATGTGACTTTACATTATCGAATGTGGGAGGTTCTCGGTTAACTACTGAGCAGAGATAGGTGCCTCCAAATGTGCAGTAGAAATGTTACTGACAAAGACAAATAACAGAAACAAGTAGCTCAAGTTACAGATACGAGGTCAGTTATTCCAATACTCAAAAGCCGAAACAGGGCAAAACTTGCAGATCGAAGGGCAGCACAAAATGAACTATGCCATATTACTAATCCAAGCCATTACCTCATATGGACAATAATCACCTTCGGATTAATAAGTATGTGAGGATAAAACCGTGGGTAGCTGCTTATGCGGAGGACTCAATCACAGGACTATCAATCTGAGCGGCTGACGGACCCTAACTATAACTTCTCCTTGAGGTTGAACGGGGTAGGGTTAATGGTAGAATCGAAATCGAACTATGCCATAAATGCCAAAATGCTGCAATACTGTGGGTCCCCTCACATTGCACCATACCTGTGAATGAAGAAGCCAAACAGATTCATAAAAGAAGGTGGAAGACTACCTCAGCCTGGTATAGCCATAATCGATTATAAGAACAAGATATGAAGAAGAATTTATAGAACAAGTGTAAACCAGAGCACCCAGGCCACCAGACAGATGATGCATATTACAAACTCAACGGAAAAGAACAAATAACAGTCTTCAGACTCCACACAGAGTAAAAACTACATGTTAATAAATTAAATATAGGAGATGCTGATGCAATTAAATGTGGAGCTATTCAAATGACAGCTTAGCATAGGAATGTCCAACAGGTCGAGAAAACTATTCTGGACCACACCCGCCCCATTTGAGGACAAACTCTATGGGGATGTGAATAAACTGAAGTTTACCTGCTGCTATCTTTGTATTTATTCATATTTTCGACTGAAGAAGAAGAAGAGGGAGGAGAAGAAGAAATTAAAGTGTGTATCTTACACCTATTGTATATATCTGTATGTCTTTCTAATGTTCTGTATTTCTGTGGTATTTCTTCCTCCCATGGTGAATTCCGTGGCTAAGTGGTCATACCTTCTACCTCACACCATGAAGGTCGTCTGTTCGTGTTCGGACTCCGTAATTGGGTTCATGAGTGCAATTATTTCTCGCAGACCCTTGGGGTTCGTCGCTGGTGTTACGTAGTTTGCGCTCCGAGCTACACTTTCACCAGGCTCATCTGAGGAAATAAGACCCATACTTATGGAAGAGAACACGGGACTCTGAATTGATACTCTTGCGTTTACATTTTTAAACATCGATATATCTGTTTATCAGTCTATTGTTGTTTCTTTCTTTCTTTCTTTCTTTCTTTCTTTCTTTCTTTCTTTCTTTCTTTCTTTCTTTCTTTCTCTTGCGTTTACATTTTTAAACATCTATCTGTCTGTTAGTTTATTGTTCTTTCTTTCTTTCTTTCTTTCTTTCTTTCTTTCTTTCTTTCTTTCTTTCTTTCTCTCTTTCTTTCTTTCGATCTGTCCAGCGTCCTCACTAATACAGCCAGTAGTAGTAGCACATGCGTATACTACGTTCAGTTTTAAAACGAGCGAACGGACACAAAATACAGGATTCAGAGGAAGCACAAGAAAACTAGGGACACAAGCTTTCAGGTGTGACTCTACAAATGCAGAAACGACGCAACAAAGGCAATATATCTTGCCTTGGGATGTACGCTTGGGCTACATATACCCCACGGCATAACTGCATGGGTGGGTTAGGTTTGGAATGGAACATAGACAACATAGAACATGGTCTAGGCGACAGACCCTTAGGGAATAGAACTAGATAGCACACATTATAGATTAAAGCTAACTGCATATCCTTTGCAGGACTTTGCAGTCAACCTCAGCATTTATTGACTGTTCGTTAGAAATTTAAAAAAAATTAACGTTCAGTAGTTTGCCATTTCTTTCTTAACGACCGGCACTCATACCTTTGTATGGCAAACCAACGTAAGGTGGTCTGCTTCCAAATCGCCCGCAGCTGTGTTTCAAATGCGGTATTAGCGATTGTGAATTGCGTCGGTAACCTCTTAACCACAGAGCCGGCACACTATGGATTGGGGCCAGACAAAAGACACTATAGAATAGAACTAGGCAATATACAATATAGAACAGGACTAATTTTTGTTCCGTCGTTTGTTATTCGTTGTGTTTGTGCTTTACCCTCTGTCAAAACATTTAGATTACTCATGTTGACTGTCCAGTGCATATTTTGCATTCTTATGAACAACAGCATCTCTGAAGTCTCAAGGTGCTTTTGTTTCTTTGAGAATTACGATTGACAAACATACGTTAACATTGGTTCCATGTAACATGCAGAAATTTTGTTCTACCTGGGATAGGAACTTGTCTTACCTATGTGCACGTCCACTGAAAGCGGATTGTAGAAGACCTCTTTATGATGAGATTCACTTTGAACATGCTGAATAAGCGACCATTGACCAGCAAAGGCGGTGGTGTTTACTAGCAGCCGAATTATTTGATCTCTGTAACATATCTCCAAGCTATTTGGATTGACTATTGGTGGGTAAGAGGCTCCATACTCCATACATGATTCTCCTCCATAGCAGCCGTGCAGTGTCTGTTCTTGTAGAAAAAAGCTTTTTGAGTCAAACTATACACTTGCTGGCGGAAAGCAAGTGGAAACCACCATGTAAAACAACAGAAATGAATGACATGATTTGCCTATTTTCGTATGTCTCAGTGTCACAGTAATAATTGTTTCTAGGTGCCTAGTATTATTTCTTGCGTGACCAATTCTTATTCTTAACCCTTTGAAATTAAAGTTTGTTCTATAGTTCTTTTGGAAGATACATTTAGCAAAATAAAAAAAAATATATATATTGTTATCTTGTGTAGGTAAAGACCTTGATTACACCCAAGCGAGCAAGCGTCATCATTATTCTGATCTTCACCCTGTTGTTATCAAGTGTTGCCCCAGTGTATGCCGTCAACAGACTGGGCATGAAGTTCTTCCCCGACAGAAACAAAACACTGCTTGGCGTTGTTTACACAGACAATAGGGAATTCGTGGAAAAGTTCTCCTACGCCTTCAACAACGCGTGCCTGCCCTTGCTTGCCTTCGCAGTGATCATAACATCTACGATAATACTAGTGGTCAAACTCCAGCGAACGGCAAAATGGCGCAAACGGTCAACAAATAGTTCACAGGCTGACAGTGTTACTGTTCGCAATCTAAAGGTGTCCAAGATTGTGGTTATGATTTCATCTTTGTTCATTGCCTGTTTTATTCCTCTCAGTTTTCTGTTCATAGCGATGACTTTAGAGCCGAGGCTCTCTCTCGATGGCGACTTCAGAAATACGTTAATTGTCGTGGGCGGATGTATCCTTGTTATAGATTCTGTAAACTCGTCTGCAAATATTTTTATTTATTATTATATGAGCAGTAAATATAGGGACATTTTCAGGCAGATGTTTTGTAAAACTGAACATAAATCCAGTGCGTTATAAATCATACGTGTTCAGACTCCAGGTTATTCAAAGACACAGAAAGTATTATTAATGGCGATTGTTATAAACGTTAAGTTATTCATTATTCTGCATTCTGTCTTGTAAATTTAACGACCGGGGAGAGAGAGGGAGAGAGAGAGAGACAGAGAGAGACAGAGAGAGCGAGACAGAGAGAGCGAGAGAGAGACAGAGAGACAGAGACAGAGAGAGCGAGAGAGAGACAGACAGAGAGAGCGAGACAGAGATAGCGAGAGAGAGAGCGAGAGAGAGAGAGCGAGAGAGAGAGCGACAGAGAGAGAGAGAGCGAGAGAGAGAGCGAGAGAGAGAGAGCGCGAGAGAGAGAGCGAGAGAGACAGAGACAGAGAGAGACAGAGAGAGCGAGAGACAGAGACAGAGACAGACAGAGAGAGCGAGACAGAGACAGACAGAGAGAGCGAGACAGAGAGAACGAGAGAGAGAGCGAGAGAGAGAGAGCGAGAGAGAAAGAGAGCGAGAGAGAGCGAGAGAGAGAGACAGAGAGAAACAGAGAGAGAGACAGAGAGAGCGAGAGAGACAGAGAGACAGAGAGAGCGAGATAGATACAGCGAGAGAGAGAGAGAGCGAGAGAGAGAGCGAGAGAGAGAGACAGAGAGACAGAGAGAGCGAGACAGAGAGAGAGAGAGAGAGAGAGAGAGAGAGAGAGAGCAAACATTGTAGTGTAGTTGGTTGCTACGGTAGGGTATGACTGTGAATGCGTTCATGTTGTCCAGCCTCGGATATTGCATTCTACCACCATAATTGATGTCAAGTGACTAAGTACTTAGCTCATGTTACGTGTGTGTGAGAGACTACAACTGTGTCTGTCGGCAGAAACATGTCACAACAACTCCTCACTGCCCACATAATTAGTGCCCTTGACACTATAACAGCATTAAACTGACTATTGACAACTTGTCAGTAGATACATCAATGTTCTTGAAAAGTTATATCCATATATGATTACCATTCATATGATGACATGTCTTTTACAGGACGTTGCAGTAAACACCAACATTTATTGGCTGTTTGTGATGTAATGGGCAAAGTTCGTTCAGTAGTTTGTTATCGCTTTCCGAACAGCCCACTTCGAAATCAGCGCTATATTGACTGCTGCCAAATCACCCGTGGTTGCTGTCGATCCCTGAACTCTCTGACGGGAAATTCAAAAGCAATGGTATGTGTAGAACTGTCACATTCAAATATCAGTGTGCATCATAGTTCACATGGTGTTGCTGGCCGAAATAAACAAAATCAAGATGAAGATAGTATCACAATTGTGTATAATTGCTGGTGTCACTTCTGGTTCTTCTTGTTCTTCGTCTTCTCGTTCTTGTTCTTCTTCTTGTTCTTCTTCTTCTCATTCTACTTCTGCCGTGTATCTCCCAATAGAGCATAACCTCCCCAAACAATTCACGCCAACCCTGTGTAGACTTATTCCTGATTGCTGGTCTTGATGCTAATGTTTTCTGCAGGTTGAGGTAGCCAGTTCCTCGCCAACCCTCCTTAGTCGCTTCTTACGACATATTTGGTAGACTACGGTGTCATAATCCTTTGCTTTCTGTATGAGCCATGGTAACACACCTACATGTGCTGGTACTGTCGGGATTATTTCAGAAGTGCTGATTTTTACTGAAAGCTTTTCCTGGAGCAGTCGTAACTCCATATTCATTCTAAAATGTTTATTGTATCTGTAATGGATAACAGTTGCGTGTCTTACCTGGCACTAGAGCTAAAAAGTGTGTATGTGCTTGAAGATTTAATTGTTCTTTATGCAATAAATCTCTTTGCCAAACGTCTGCCTGTTCGTTCAACGTATACAATACATCATCTCAATAATTACACCTGATATACCAAATTGGCAAACTCTTTACCATAATATTTTGATAGGGATAAATGTAATAGGTAAAATGACAGCTAAATATTTGATGCATGAGTTTTAAACTTATGCAGAACAGAGAAAACTATATTGGCTTACACCCTCTCCATTTGAAGATAAATTTTAAAATAAGGGGCTTAATACGATTGTTCCTTTCTTTGGATGTATTCATACTGACGTGTGAATGTGAACAAAGCCTTATGTAGATCTGTTATGTAATAAGGCTGTCACATTTTGTAGATCTGTATGCACGGAGTAATGGCTTGACCGCTGACGAAGGCAGGGGTCGAACCCTCGCCCGACTGCTTTCATGACATTGTCCTTATCAACTAAACTAATTCACCCGCCTGGTTATATGGTGCCAGCAATATACTTCTCAAACTATCGACACTGGATGGGTGATGTGTTCGATATCGAAAAATGCATGTCTTTCCTGCCCGGTACATTTCTTGGCACCAATTTGTAAGCTGTGTCGACCTGGGAGCCCATGTTGTTGATAGAAACCCCAGATAAATGGATAGAGGACACACATTTTACAAACACACAAGGAGCAACCCGACACAGTCATCTCTACACACAAGATTTATAATAAGGTGTGTTACAATGAGTAAGTCTAAATTAACATGTAAACTTGTTGTAATGTCCAATCATTCGAACTCTGATAAATCGACGTCCTTGTATTGGGTTTAGCCCAAAAAACCCTACTATTCTACATAATACATAATTACTGACACTATATTTAAATTTGATAGGCTGGACATTGAAGCTTAAGCAAAAATTTATATACAATAAACACTAATACATACGAGAAAGAAAACATAGGTATCTATAATGCTGTTGCGTAAAGAAATAACAGTTAAATAACAACCACCAGAAACGAGAACATAAAACAACATCGCGTTTAAACAGTCACCTCAACTTGTAGCAGATCCTGTGCAGAGCGCAGCTCTCATCACTGTGCCTAGCATGACCGAATGGATAAGAACGTGTGTTCTTAAACATCCGGTGTCCTGATGCCGAGGTAAGCGGTTCAACCCCTACACCGGACAGCTGGACTAAAATGTTGACCTGTTGCCCTTGACATGGGGATGTTAATTGTAAGTACCTCTGTAGTCGGAGTGGGTTCACCTGATGGCGAGGATCACTGTCAATATGGAAAGCTAATCCACACGCAAAACACAGTCCATCACTACTATAAATAATGTGTATAGACTACGCTTGAGTTCAAAGCGAGCAAGCAAAAAAAAAAAAAACTTTAAAAGTATCTTCAATCTGCACTATCAAAAACCTGTCACTTTTAAACAATGTCTCTTTATGAAGCCTTAAGTATCATTCTTTGGATGATCACTCTCTGCAGTAAATCTGAGATTCATATTTGAGCATCTTGGTCTGGAGCACTATGTGCCTGTTATATACGTTATATATAGATACCAAGGCAAGCATATGCCGCATACACACCATGGGCTTTCCCAAAGCCCAAGATGATTCGCATGGCTAAATTCTGCATGCGCTCCAGCTTCTCCATCTGGCTGTGAGCTATTACCAGACCCTACTCAGTCATCGAGATAATTAGATGCTGTTATAATACTTACACCATCTTCCGCTCCATGTCTTCCACCGTAATCGCAATAAGACCTTTGTCTCACACATGATCTCAGCTATTTAAGTGTGTTTGCCCTGTTCATCGTGCTGTTCTTTATTACGATATCCGGTACCTCATCCCTAACAATTATACCAGATAATAAGCATCATAATATGCTGCTGTATCTTCGCTGGCGGTAGACCCCGTTGTTTCAGAGCACCATTAACCCACTATAGCAGTCCACAGCAGCCAAGATATGGTCGTCCTACGTCTCGCAAGTCTACACACAAGGTTATCTTCAGCGAGTGCCCACATTTTCCCAACGCCTGCCACCTCTATCGCCATTGCGCTGCTGGTGTAGGAATTGTAAGGCACCGGAGTGCTACTCTGCGGAGCAATAACACCACATTCAGATCCGGTGAAACCATGAGAGGAATTACTTTACATTCATATAGCATCGCTGCACTCCAATTAACGATCCAGGAAAAGGCCTTCATACCCACAAGCCTTTGCATCAACATATCGCTCTTGACCCTATTGTATGCATCTTCTAGATCCAGTGTCGTCACCACGGTTTCAAACCAGCTCTGAAACTCATTATAAGCTAGAGTCGCCTCAGTTCTCCAAGTGACGTTTCTTGGTGGGTAAATCTGCAATCACCCTAGGAGCAGCTTGCATTTCTCCAGATCATCTTGCAGTTGGATTGCAACTATTTTCTCTAGTATAGTATTTTACCAAATTCATTTTGTAACACAGTTACCCAGTAGCCATTTATTATAGTAGGGTCCTTGTTCAACTAAGGTAGTGGCCTAAGATTGTTGTGCAGCCACACTGCGGGAAATACCGACATTTCAATGTTGGAAGAGCAACAATTCACTGTTTTTCCCAGATCTGACTCACTTATACCATTTATATGAGCATATCTTACCCTATCTCAGATTAGTGAGCAGTCTCACGGCAGCGTCATCTCACTATTTTACATAAGCATGATGTTCTCGTGAGTTTCTTCTTTGATTGCTATTGCCGACAACCACGCGCGACAACTGTCTGACTTCAGCTCGAGTATAACTATCCTCGATCAGCGTCTTAGACAACTTATCTCGGGTAATTATTTCTTGTATTGCGTTATACGGTGTATCATCAACAGCACTAACCACCATTTATACAAGTGTCTTTCCGCGGCCAAAAACGCCAAGTTAGCCAAACTCCGTTCCCCTACCTCTACTCCCTCCTCGTCTCCTCTCCCACCTCACCTTACCACTGGCTCCGATAACTTAGTTGTGTGCATACCTCCCGACCTTCTACTATCGGCATCGGAGAAATCGGTCCTCAGCAAAGGGCTCCGGTTCATACCGCTACGTCCCTGTGGTGATAGATACGCATTACTGCAGGAAGTTCATCGGTTCCATCGCACTCTCAGGGTAAAATATCACTTCAGGAATCAACCTCATAGTGATAACTCTTGGATCCTACCGACCATTTCTCTCACCTCTCCAAACGTAGGTCCACTTGGGTTCCCAATCCAGGGGCATCTAAGGCCCTTGATTTATACATCGACAAAACACTTTACGACATCCAAAAACTCAAATTCAAGCCACTACGACATTCCAACCTCACCGCGGATGAACAACGGGCACTTACACAGTTGAAACGTCGTGATGACATAGTTATCAAACCTGCCGATAAGGGAGGGGCGCTAGTGGTGTGGAGGAAAGACTTATATATACAGGAAGGCAACAAGCAACTGGGGGATGCAACCTTCTACAGACCAAGGACACAAGATGGGACAGTCAGCAACAACACCCAGGTCAAATGCGTGACTAACGCCATCATCCAGCAAGGTCTTTTGCCCAGCTCTGCCACCTCGCTGATCATCCACGATAGCTGCTTGGGCAAACCCGCCTTAATATGCTGCCTAAGACACACAAACCAGGTAACCCAGGCAGACCTATCGTCTCGGCCTGCTCTTGCCCTACAAAATGGATTTCAGAGTTCCTAGACAGCATGTTTCAGCCGTTGGTTGCCAGCCTCCCTTCGTATATCAAATACACCAACCACGCTATCTCCATCTTCGATTCCATCAGTTTCACAAACCCTTCTCAGTATCACATCTTCACTTTAGATGTGACCTCACTCTACACATCCATTCCTCACTCTGACGGCCTTAAAGCCTTGGAATTTTTCTTGGAGAAAAGGCTTAACCCCACCATAGCCACTGGACCATTGCTGCGTCTTGCGGAGTTAGTCCTCAACCTCAACTCGTTTGAGTTCAATGGGGACTATTTCGACCAGATCAGCGGTGTGGCCATGGGTACTAAGATGGGTACCAGTTATGCCTGCCTCTTCATGGGCTATCTGGAGCACCAGGTATGGAGTCAATACAGGAGGTACATTGATGACTGCTTTGGTGTCTCGGACATGCCCTTGCCTGACCTCCAGAACTTCATTGCCTTTTTCTCCGACTTCCATCCCAGCATCAAACTTACCTCCACCATTTCTTCGTCGGCCGTTAACTTCTTAGACCTCACAGTCTCTTTAGGTTCCGCTGGTCTATGCACGACGGTTTATTATAAACCAACTGACTCGCACTCATTCCTTCTCTATACCTCCTCCCACCCTCCCTCGTGCAAACGTTCTATTCCTTTCTCCCAACTGTTACGTCTCCGACGACTTTGTCAGGATAACAACGACTTCCATCAAAAAGCCCACGAAATGCTTGATTTCTTTCGCCTTCGTGGCTATCCTGAGAATGTTCTATCTACAGCTCTTCACCGCTGCCAGTCTATCAGTCGCACTGAGGCTCTCTCCTCCAGGCCGAAACCACGAAACAATAGACCTGTCCTCTCACTTACTTACCATCCCCACAATATTGCTGCCAAGAATATCCTCTTGAAACATCTATCCATTCTCCGGGCGGACTCGACCACTCGTGATGTCTTCTCAGAGGCCCCTCTGGTGGCGTATAAGCGGGATCGTAACCTCAGGGATGTGCTGGTCCATAGCAGGCTACCCCAACCTCACCAGTCTCTTCCTGGCACGGTGGCTTGTCTTCGATCGCGTTGCAAGACCTGTCCATACGTACTTCAAACCCAGAGTCTGACATTCCCTAAGACGACCTTCCACATCCGTGAGGGTTTCTCATGCATCAGTCGCAACGTCATCTATGCGATTACCTGCACACGTTGCGACATGAGATATGTCGGTGAGACAGGATTACGTCTTGGGGACAGATTTAGACAACATCTTTCTGATATCACCAGCGGCGCCCAGAAACCAGTATCCATGCATTTCAACAGTCCTGACCACCATGGCGCAGCCGACATACAGGTCACGGCCATCAAATCATGCGCATCCCACGAACGGGATCGGAAGACATTGGAACACCGTCTCATCTTCCAGTTGGGCACACTCTCCCCTCACGGCCTTAATGTCCAACACAGCTTCATTTAACTCCCTACCCCACCCCCTCCCACCCCCTAGCTTACAGTCCACCATCTAGGTACGTGCAGGTCCTTTATAAGGACATCACAGTCAACTTTCTTGGCAGGTTTACGTTCGGTGTTTTGCCATCGTTTTCTGAACGACCGCCACTCATGCCCCTCTGTGGGGACTAACACTATGTAGTTTTCCGCAGCGGTGTTTCGAGCGCTTAACGAGAATTGCTAATTGTCAACTGCGTCCGCGACATCTTTGCCGGTCTTAAATTTCACTTTTCCGCACACATGGGCGCTTCTCCACCCCACTCCCCTCCCACTTGACCTTTGACCCGTGTACCATACATCCGGTCTATTAATCCACTGGAGCCCTACGCGTGTCAGTCTTTCCAAGCTAGGACACAGAATCAGATGAGTTACATTTAATTAATTTAATTAGTTTAATAGTTTAATATTGTCATAGTGTATTTCATGTAGGTTTGTGTTGGTTTGTATTTGTTTGTCCTGTGCTGACGAAGGCTTTGGCCGCAACGTCCAATTTGTCTCTTGTAGTCGTGTTTTAGTAAAGCTCACAATCTACTTCTCGTTTTTTTTGGGGTGATTCATTCTTCTTTGATTGCTAGAACGAGTCATCAAATACCTCATGTCTGTTGTGTCTTTCAGTATGGCTATCAGCTCTACACATCTCTCGGAGAAAGTCTCCTCTTTCTTCCTTTTATTACTCAAAAGCTATGCAATTGTACTTTACAGCGCAAAGACGCCGGACGGCACTCTGCACGTAGGGAAAAAAAGAGAGGGACTTGTAATCTAGCTCCCACTTGTACCTTCAGAGTGGGAACCCTTCACTAGCTGCCGAGGTGGGACATGCCCCGAGAGAGTGATGTCGACTCTGAACCTGATATTGACCAAGTATTCCCAAGATGACGGAACCGGATTGGAATAGAAATTCACACCAGACCTGGTCACAAGCTTACGCGTATTGAATAGAAAGAAAAAGTAGCGGCTGCAGCAGGATATACCAATATGAATTGGAAACAAATAGGTATATTAAGCTCCTGCGAGAAGAAACGTACTAAACATCAACACGTTGCACATACCTTACAAAGAGATCCATCGTATCGCGACATACAGGTCAAAATCCAAAATCAGAAGCACTCAATAAATAGATAAAATGAATAAAATAAAATAAAATACACACAAACTCGTACAATACGACACACAGGACGGCCGACGTTTCGATTCTCAGAATCTTTGTCAAGGGCAGGACACCACAGATAGCTAACACAACGAAATACAGCAAACAAAGAAAAAAACACAACTACTCCGATGCCATGTGGGGCAGAAAAGGTGGCTTTGCCAGCTGCGACGGCGCTCGTTGGCTGCAGAGTTAAAAGTGAGTTGCCAGATAGGATTTAAGTAGCCAAAAATATGCGAACAGTCTGCGATGAAAATATAGGGGTGTGGGGACAGTTAGGTATAGATATAGGGGAGGGGGGGGCAGCATAGTAATAGATAGTGTAAACAATGGTGAAGATGGCACAGTTATACCTTAGCGTCCACAACAGTATTGATACCTGCTGGATGGATGCATCCCAGATTGTTGATTAGCTGGCATTCAATTTTGAGCCTAACGGAGCTGTTGGAGTAGCAGGGTTTTAATGCGGTGACACATACATCGTCGACTCCATTATGGTTGGAGGAATTGAAATGGTTGGGGACAGGTTTGTCAGCGCCCTGATTGATGTCTCTGAGGTGTTCTCTAAAACGGTCAGCAAGACGTCTGCCAGTTTGCCAATGTATTTCATGTCACATCGTTTGCAGATGATGACATAAATCAGATTGCGGGATGTACAAGTGAAAGAATCTTTCAAGGTGAAGGTGCCTAGGGGAAATGCAATCTCTGGTGTCTGAACAACGTATGGGCATGTCAGACAGTTCTTACGATGGCATTCGAATGTGCCCACAGATGAAGTAACCGTGGGGAGGCGACTATGCACAAGGTGGTCTCTGAGGCTCTGGTTACGGCGGAAAATTACCCTAGGGCCATTGGAAAATACCTCACGAGTGATTGGATCGGATTCCAAGATAGACCAGTGTCTCAGGAAAATGTGCTTGATGGCATAGGCATGTGGATGGAAGGTGAGGATGAGCTTGGGTTCATTGTTCGGAGGTCGCGTTTGTTTGACGAGGGACATTTCCCGCGAGACTTGGGTTATGCGACAGAAAGCTGTGGACAAGACGTCCTCTGGGTAGGACCGTCTGCGGAAAAAATTCAAACATTTCATGGGCTCTCTCGAGGAAGTCATTATCATCCTGACAGATACGACGAAGGCGGAGTAGCTGGGAATATGGGATGGAATCTTTGCAGCTTTTGGGGTGGGATGAGCTGTACAGGAGGAAACCGTGAGCATCAGTAGGTTTGTAGTACACGGAGGTCGTGAGGCCTGTAGGGTTTAATTTAATAGTGGTGTCAAGGAAATTGACAGAGGTGGTGGAAGTTTCTGTGGTGAATTTGATCGATGGATGGAAGTCATTGACATAATTAATTAAACGGTTCAGTTCCGCCTCTGTCATGTCAGTGAGACCTATGCCGTCATCGATGTAGCGTCGGTAAAAAGAAGGGAGAAGACCATCATAGCTGAGTTCAATCTGGTGTTCCAGATGTCCCATAAATACACATGCGAAGCTGGGTCCCATTTTAGTGCCCATGGCGACACCGCTGATTTGTTAAAAGTAGTGGCCATTGAACTCAAAGGAATTATTGGTGAGGACCAATTCAGCAAGTCTCACAAGTGTGCGAGTGGGGATGGCTTGATCTGTGCGTTGATCCAGAAAGAACTGTAGCGCCATGAGGCCATCAGCGTGAGGAATGGAGGTATAGAGGGAACATACATCCATTAGGAATAGTCTGTGTGTGTTCCCAGGGGTCAGTTGGAGAGAGTTGAATGAAAGTAACGCATGCGTTGTATCCTTGATGTATGACGGGAGATTCGCAACTAGAGGTTGGAAAATCCTGTCAAGAAACGCTGAGATCAGTTCAGTCGGGCACGAGCAGGCAGAAACTATCGGACGTCTATCGACCTGCTTACACATATACATTAATGATTTACGATAAATTACCAGTCATACTTAAATCAATGTGTAACTATCAACATATCAGCCATAAACATTAATGTTTTACTATCAACCTATCATCCATACATCAATATGCGACTATCAACTTATCTAACATACACATCCATGTTTAACTATCAACCTATCAGTCATACCCACTAATATTTAACTATCAACCTCTAAGCCATACACATCAATGTTAAACTATAAGCATATCAGCCATACACATCAATGTCTAATTATCAACCTATCGTCCAAACATATAATTGTGTAACTATCAAGCTTTCAGCCATAAACACCAATTTTTAACAATCAAAATGTCAGCCATAAAGATCAGTGTTTAACTATCAACCTATCGGTCACCAATGTTTAACAACCCAAACTATACGCTATACATATCAATGTGTGACTGTCAACCTATCAGCCATACACATCAACATTTAACTATAAACCCATCAACCATACACATGTATGTTTAACTTTCAACCCATCAGCCATACACATCAATGTATGACGTTTAACATGTCAGCCACACACATCAATGTTTAACTATCAATACATGAGCCATACACATCAGTGTGTAACAATCAGCCTGTAAGCCACACCCATCAATGTGTGACAATTTACCTGTTAGTTATACACATCAATGTATAAATAACAACTTATCAGGCATAGAAATTAATGTTTAACTATCAACCTATCAGCCATACACATCAATATTTAACTGTCACCCTATCGGTTAAAAACATCAATGTGTGACTATCAACATGTCAGACATACACATCAATATATAACTATCAACTTATCAGGCACACACATTGATGTTTAACTATCACCTTAACAGCCATACACATCAATGTTTAACTATCAACGTATTGGAAATACAAAGCAATGTGTGACTATTAACATATCAGCCATACACATCAATTTTTAGCAATCAACCTATCAAGCATACACATCCATGATTAACTATAAACATATCAGCCATAAACATCAATGTTTTACTGTAAACCCATCAACCATACACATACATGTGTAAATACCATCCTGTCAGCCATAAACATAAATGTCTAACTATCAACCCGCCAGTCACACACACCATTGTTTAAATATCAACATGTCAACCATAGACATCCATGTTTAACTATCGACCAGTCAGCCCTACACATCACTATGTGGCTATAAACATATCAGCAATACACATCAATGTTGATTGATTGATTGATTGATTGATTTAGGAACCGACATCACAGTATTCGGGGCATTCCCATAAGCGCTCCGTCCCCATCCTCAGCAGCCAGCGAAGAGTTCCAACACCAATAGTACCAGTATAAATCTGATTATATGTCCGTCTCACCTTTCCTCTGAGCGTCGAGCGTCGGCCAGATCCCCTCGTCACTCCTCGCTGTCTCATTCTTGCCAGACCAAGTGATCCATTTGCTCCTTCGAGGTGCAACCACGTCTGCCTTGTCATGCATCAATACTCCACCAAGTTTTGCAGAGGCAGCCAACCTGTCAGCCTGTTCATTCCCCAGAACACCAGCATGTCCCGGAGAAAAGATCCAGGCGATGCTTGCCACCCGTGACCTCCGAAGCGAAGCAAGCCACTCTGCCCGAAGCTTGCCTGTCCTCACCTTCCTCAGCATGCTATCTGAGTCAGTTGCAATCAAATTATCAGCGATTTACATGCTGTTTAACTATCAACATATCAGCCATACACATCATTATTTAACTGTCATCATATAAGCCGTAAACATTAATATTTATCTGTCAACCTATCAGCCATACACATCAATATTTAACTGGCAGGCTATCAGCGATTCACATCAATGATTATCTATTAACCTATCAGCTATTCGCAGAATGTTTAACTATCAACACGCGAGCCATACACATCAATGTTTAACTATAAATCTATATGATATACACATCAATGTTTAACTATAAACTTATCTGTCATACACACAAATGTTTAATTTTCAACCCATCAGACATACACATCAAAGTTTATCTATTAACCCTTCAGCCATACACATCTATATGTGACTATCAACCTATCATCCATACACGTCAATGTTTAAGTATTATTCTGTCAGCAAGAAACATCAATATTTAAATGTCAACCTATCAGCC
The DNA here is from genome assembly GCA_014155875.1 of Cepaea nemoralis. Classification (NCBI taxonomy): domain Eukaryota; kingdom Metazoa; phylum Mollusca; class Gastropoda; order Stylommatophora; family Helicidae; genus Cepaea; species Cepaea nemoralis. Next base: position 28,612 of record JACEFZ010025877.1, read on the forward strand.
ATACACATCAATATTTAACTATCAAAATATCAGCCAAACACATCAGTTTATAATAGTCAAACTATCAGACACACATATATCAATTTTTAACTATCATCCTATCAGCCATACATCAATTTTTAACTGTCAACCTATCAGCCATACACATCAATTTTTAACTGCCAACCTATCAACCACAGACACAAATATTTAAATGTCAACTCTCAACGATACATATGAATATATAACTGTCAACTTTTCAGTCCTACACATTAATATTTAAATTTTGAACTATCAGCTATACATCAATATTTAACCGTCAACACATCAGCCATACAGATCAATGTATAACTATCAGCATATCAGTCATACACATCAATGTCTGACTATTAAGCTATCAGCTATATACACAAATATGTGACTTTTAACATGCCAGAGACACACATCAATGTTTAACTATCAAGCTATCAGCCATACAACCAATGTTTAACTATCATCAACATATCAGCCACACACATCAATGTTTAAATATCAACATGTAAGCCACACCCATAAGTGTCCGACTATTAACCTGTCAGTCAAACAAATCGATGCATAACTATCAACCTATCAAGCTATTTATCAACTTATCAAGCTAACACATTAATGTTTAACTATCAACCCATCAGCCATATACATCAATATTTAACTGTCAGCATATCAGCCGTCTCCGTGGCCAAAGGCTTGCGAACGCGGTTCGTGAGCCGCTTACCAGGCGTTTGAAACGCAGCCGCGACCGATTTGTGCAGCAGACCGTGTCGTGTTGTGTTATAACGTGTTGGTATGGGAGCCGGTCGTTCAGAAAGGAATGGCAAACTGCTGAACGTAAAATTTGCCTAGTACATCAACAGCAGCTGAAAAATGATGGTGTTGACTGCAACATCCTGCAAGGGATATGCAACGTTTAAAAAAATATTAGCCTTACACACAATCAATGTGTGACTATCAACCTATCTGTCATAAACATTAATGTTTAACTTTCAACTTATCAGCCATACACATCAATGTTCAACTATCAACCTATCGGTCACAAACATGAATGTGTGACTATAAAGCTATCAGCCATACACATCAACGTGTGACTATCAGCCTATTTGCAATACACATCAATGCTTAACTATCAACTTATCAGTCATACACATTAATGTTTAACTTTCAATTTATCAGTCATACATATACATGTTTAACTTTAAACCTTTTAGCCACACTCATCAATGTGTGACTACCAACCTATCACCCATACACATCAATGTTAACAATCAACTTATCAACCATACACATCAATGTTAACAATCAACCTATCACCCATACACATCAATGTTAACAATCAACCTATCAACCATACACATCAATGTTAACAATCAACTTATCAACCATACACATCAATGTTAACAATCAACCTATCACCCATACACATCAATGTTAACAATCAACCTATCACCCATACACATCAATGTTAACAATCAACCTATCACCCATACACATCAATGTTAACAATCAACCTATCACCCATACACATCAATGTTAACAATCAACCTATCACCCATACACATCAATGTTAACAATCAACCTATCACCCATACACATCAATGTTAACAATCAACCTATCAACCATACACATCAATGTTAACAATCAACTTATCAACCATACACATCAATGTTAACAATCAACCTATCACCCATACACATCAATGTTAACAATCAACCTATCACCCATACACATCAATGTTAACAATCAACCTATCACCCATACACATCAATGTTAACAATCAACCTATCAACCATACACATCAATGTTAACAATCAACCTATCACCCATACACATCAATGTTAACAATCAACCTATCAACCATACACATCAATGTTAACAATCAACTTATCAACCATACACATCAATGTTAACAATCAACCTATCACCCATACACATCAATGTTAACAATCAACCTATCACCCATACACATCAATGTTAACAATCAACCTATCACCCATACACATCAATGTTAACAATCAACCTATCACCCATACACATCAATGTTAACAATCAACCTATCAACCATACACATCAATGTTAAGAATCAACCTATCACCCATACACATCAATGTTAACAATCAACCTATCACCCATACACATCAATGTTAACAATCAACCTATCAACCATACACATCAATGTTAACAATCAACCTATCAACCATACACATCAATGTTAACAATCAACCTATCAACCATACACATCAATGTTAACAATCAACCTATCAACCATACACATCAATGTTAACAATCAACCTATCAACCATACACATCAATGTTAACAATCAACCTATCAACCATACACATCAATGTTAACAATCAACCTATCAACCATACACATCAATGTTTTTCTATAAATATATCAGCCATAACCATCAATGTTGTACTACAAACTTATCAACAATACACATGCATGATTAAATATCATCCTATCAGCCATATATATCAATGTTTAACTATTCACCCATCAGCCATACACATGCATGTTTAACTATCAACTTATCAGCCACACATATCAATATTTAAATGGCTGCCTATCAGCCATAGACATCATTATGTATCTGTCAACCTATAAGCCATACACATCAATATTCAACTGTCAACATGTCAGCCAAACACATCAGTTTTTAACAATCAACAGATCAGCCACACATATATCAATTTTTAACTGCCAACCTATCAGCAACAGACACACATATTTAATGTCAACTCTCAGCCATAAACATGAATATATAACTGTCAACTTTTCAGTCATACACATCAATATTTAAATTTTGACCTATCAGATATCCATCCATCCATCACATGCCATGCCGATAAGCGTGGGCGGTCATGTTCTGCCATCTCACTCGATCACCAGAAAAAATATCAACATGTAAGCCACACCCATAAGTGTCAGACTATTAACCTGTCAGCCATACACATCAATGTATCTATCAACCTGTCTGTCATACACACCAATGTGTAACTATTAACTTACCAGGCATATACATCAATGTATCTATCAACCTGTCAGCCATACACATCAATGTATCTATCAACCTGTCTGTCATACACATCAATGTATCTATCAACCTGTCTTTCATATACATCAATGTATCTATCAACCTGTCAGCCATACACATCAATGTATCTATCAACCTGTCAGCCATACACATCAATGTATCTATCAACCTGTCTGTCATACACATCAATGTATCTATCAACCTGTCTGTCATACACATCAATGTATCTATCAACCTGTCTGTCATACACACCAATGTATCTATCAACCTGTCTGTCATACACATCAATGTATCTATCAACCTGTCTGTCATACACATCAATGTATCTATCAACCTGTCTGTCATACACATCAATGTATCTATCAACCTGTCTGTCATACACATCAATGTATCTATCAACCTGTCTGTCATACACATCAATGTATCTATCAACCTGTCTGTCATACACATCAATGTATCTATCAACCTGTCTGTCATACACATCAATGTATCTATCAACCTGTCTGTCATACACATCAATGTATCTATCAACCTGTCTGTCATACACACCAATGTATCTATCAACCTGTCTGTCATACACATCAATGTATCTATCAACCTGTCTGTCATACACATCAATGTATCTATCAACCTGTCTGTCATACACATCAATGTATCTATCAACCTGTCTGTCATACACATCAATGTATCTATCAACCTGTCTGTCATACACATCAATGTATCTATCAACCTGTCTGTCATACACATCAATGTATCTATCAACCTGTCTGTCATACACATCAATGTATCTATCAACCTGTCTGTCATACACATCAATGTATCTATCAACCTGTCTGTCATACACACCAATGTGTAACTATTAACTTACCAGGCATACACATCAATGTTCAACTATCAACCTATCAGCCACAAACATCAACGTGTGACTATCAACCTATTAGAAATACGCATCAATGTTTAGATATCAATTTATCAGTGATACACATTAACGTTTAACTACCAACCTATCAACCATACACATCAATGTTAACAATCAACCTATCAACCACAGACATCAATGTTTAACTATAAACATATCAGCCATAAACATCAATGTTTTACTATAAAATTATCAACCATACACATGTATGATTGAATATCATCCTATCAGCCATATATATCAATGTTTAACTATAAACCTATCAGCCATACGCATGCATAAATAACTATTAACTTATCAGCCATCACATCAATATTTAAATGTCTACCTATCAGCCATAGACATCATTATTTAACTATCAACCTATTTGCCATAAACATCAATATTTAACTGTCAATCTATCAGCTATACACATTAATATTTAACTGTCAATCTGTTATGTCATACACATCAATATTCAACTATCAACCTATCAACCATATACATCAATATTTAACTGTCAACCTATCAGCCACACACATCGATATTTAACTGTTAAACTATCAGTCATACACATCAATATTTAACTGCCAACCTATCAGCCATACAACATCAATATTTAACAACCTATCAGCCACAGACATCACTATTTAAATGTCACCCTATCAGCCATAAGCATGAACTTTTCAGCCGTATACATCAATACTTAGCTGTCAACCTATCAGCCATACACATCAATATTTAACTGACAACATATCGGCCGTTCACATCGGTATTTAACTGAGAAGCTATCAGCCACACACATCAATGTGTAGCTGTCATCTCATCAGCCATACACATATTTCTTGTTTATTACATGTATAACGGTCTTACATATAAAGACAAAAAAGCCTAATTAGTAACGTTAATCTAACAGCAAACACTGCCGTATGGACGTACATTTGTGATGAAACCGCAAACAACTGGCCATGACATTATGAGGCACGGCGGTCAGCTTTGTTTGTCCATTTTCTCTTTATAAGAATATCTCCGGTACCGAGTTTACCTGGATTAGTCTATAACAGTCTATAATACGGCTGGGTCATGTTCTGTTATGTTTTGTAAAAGTTGAACCCGGATCACATCATTTGTAGGCTTATCCGCTTTCCGGCATGATCCTAAGACTGTAACATTGAAATAAATAGCGATGATTGACAGAAGTATATATAATATAGAATGCGTTTTAAAGTGTATAATATCTAGTAAAAAATAATCACAGGACTCTTCTCCACTGTTGAAGAGTACTAGGTGTTAACAGAAATAGAGGTGGGCAAGATGGTCATCTTCATTGCACCGAGTTTTATCCCATACGACTGAGTCACGCACGGCGACCTGCCGAAAGCGTCGTACAAAGTAAGAACTCCGTAGCTCCAGCGACGACCCCCATAATTCTCCGAGAAATTGTACCAAATGAACCGAATGACAGAGTCCGGGTTCGAATCCACATCTTCGTAGTGCGAGGAAGTCGGCTGAACCACTTTTCGATGGAGACTCGTTAGCACTGATATGACGTGGGTCAGGAGCAGAGCATGGGTTTTCTGTCCAGAAACAGGAGCAGTCATTCGGTTTATGGGTTTTCTGTCAAAATAAAGTAGGTGCGAGGGTCAAACGGTGTTAGCTCCATATTTGTATAGAGTATTCAGCATTCACTTTCTCCGTAATCCCGTATACACTCGTGAGTAACGTCACGACGGCGAGAATCGGTAGCGGTTCTAACCACGTCGGTAACGTACGGGGTATGTGAGCCGGTCGCTCAGAAAACAATGGCAAACTACTGATCGTAATCTTGCTAAGAAATCAACAATCAGCTAAAAGATGCTGATGTTGACAGCGATGTCCTGTAAAGGATAAGCAAACATTTTTTGTTTAATCAGCACTCAATGGGCGATGTGATAAATATGTCGCCGGATACCTTTACTTTCCAGAACATATTCTAGTACCTATTATAGGCTAGGTCTATCTGGGAACCATTGAGCATATTTTATTTTTAAAAATCCCCGTCTCTCCAGTATTTGAACACATGACAGCTGGGCCGACAGGCAAGCGGCTAAACTATCATTATTTTGCAACTACACCCAATTAATTATTAGGCACCAGAGGTAGGTGTTGTACACAAGTAATTGATTATTATACACCAGAGGTAGGTGTTGTACACAAGTAATATGACACTATCAGAATTGGTGAAATAACATAACACGGAAACATTATGTACAGATACAAAACACTTAAAATAATACACGTCTTGTCTTGTCGAACTCTTTGCCATTGAAGTATATAATTATACTAGCGTGGGGAGGTCATTTGGATAGATGTGAACATTCTTACGGGAACATCGCCAGTTTGCTTTCGGCAGGTTTGAACAGATAGCTGACATTGGACGTTCTTTCTGTAGACGTTGTCGGAGCGGTGTTCTTTCTGTACATTGGAACAAATAGCTGACGTGGTCGTGGCTCTTTGTTGTTTTATCCTTGACTTTCTGTAGAAGTTCTGCCCATAAAGCTCGCGTATCCTCGACGTTCATTTCCATTGTTGTATTTTTCCCGACGCCTTTCTCGTGTCCATGCTCCGGTCCACGCCGTTTTCCCTTATTGTTTACTCGACTGTCTCTTAACCATCGCCAGTGTCTCACTTTAGTAGTTTTGTGTACTGCTTGTTTAGTTATCCGTTTCCATAATTTAGAATGTCTTATACCGAGAATATGACCCAGGCATCTCATGACAACTTTATGCAGCTTGATACTGTGACATCGTATAGCACACCATATCTTTGACGGACTACACAACTTGGTCAATTTGATGTTTTTCTTGAACATTATCATCAAACATGTAAAGAAAATTACTATCAGCCCACAAGAGAATTGTATCATCTTTCACAACATCACGAAGTTGCTTTTAAAAATGCAGTATTATTAAATATTATTACGATACCGATACTAGTGTTGTTGTGTTGGTATTATCGTAACATTCATCTGTTCGTATCAGTATTTATTTAACAAATGCAGACTGTAGCTTGTTATTGAAGCCATTGTTTACCTCTACATTTAAGACTTAAAATGTGCATTACATTATCATGAGACAACACTGGACACCCGACATAAATGGACAACTTCAGTCACAATTTGATGTCAAATTCAAAACTTTCTTCTATCAAGACCAACACCCCAAACTCCGCGGCGTTGCGGAAACATGTTTCTATTTTGTAAATTAACAGCTGGGCCAACATGTCAACACATACCAGTAGCATCTGTGTCCAGATTGCAATTTGTTGCTTGTCATTACACTGACACAACTAAACCTACGTATGAAACTCGTCAACACACATCTGTTGCAGTCTTCACGTGGGAAATCTGCCGACATTCATCGCCAACCGATTCTGATGTTTCTGGCTCCGGAATGGTGAACACAGAACATACCCTTGGAGCATACGATTCCACATGTCTGTTTTGAGCCTGGAGGAATGATATAGGTTTCTGGTAAATATGAATAACCAAAGTGTGCAGCAAGCATTTGACCCTGACGACACATTAAACGAATAATTGGACAATCTTAATAGAGCAGGAAAAACGTAAATGAAAATATATAATTAAAATATGAAAACCTCTGTTTGTATTCGCTGTAGATATACAGTACACGTTTACTGTGTGTTTCGTTTATTAGCACTACAATAATGGGTAACCGAAGCGTTCAATACACATATCAATACGTGTTTGATATTTCTTTATGGAATAGCCAGGGGTGTGTATTGTTTGGCAACGAGTCGCTGATGAGTTTTACAGCTGGATTTAAACACTGGAGCCTAAATATGATCACACATAGTGATACATTTTATCATATCCGTCATTTGATTACATTTTGAAGATGAATGTGCAGAAACTCTCTTGAAAATCAGTTGCCGGGTTTGTCGATATAACATGAAACTAGGTCCATAAAGCATTCGTTGTTTTATCATTACAATACAAGCAACACAGGTCTTCATGATCCATGTACTTGCGACATAGACAACACGCTTTAAACATTATATACATACACATTTTACTGAGTAGTCTAATCATAGTTGAGACTAAAAATAATACCATTATTTTTTCAGCTTTATTTCTGGTAACGCTCCCTGATGCCTGGACTCATAGTCTGTTTAGTGAGGAAAAGACTGGCCACCTTTTCCCATGTATTCAGTTTTCAGGCTTGGACAGTTCTACAAAATGTTATGCCCTCATGTATTCAGTGCTACAAAATGGGATGTTCCTATCAGGTCACAGTTCCATAGCAAGAAAACGCTTCACGAAACAGTTGTATTTAGTTTATTGAAACGCTATATTACTATCAAATGAATACTGTTTTTAATGTCAAGTGATTGTGGGAAATGCTTTCTCTCACGCCAAGACTTTGGATACACGTATTGCCTTGCCACACTTAAGGAAGACAGATTTCTTGTGGCTTGAAGTCTTGGGAAGAAACACATACAATCAAAGTAAGCTTTTCGGAAGTATTATTCATTACGCCAGGTTGAAAGAACAAATGTGTCATTTACGATCTGGTAAAAACATTTGAATTGTCTCAGAACACAATTTGTGAGGTCACGTTCAGAGAAGCAAGATAATACGCATACAGTTGTGGACATACTTGTATGTTAAGTGATATCACACGAGATTGTTCCACGAAAGTGGATCCCCATTACCAATGCTATTTGAACAAATTAGTATGTCCACTTTAAGACTTCGATACAGATGAAAAACAATCAATGTGTTTAGTTACCGGTAAGTGCTCGGTGTTACGTTTATGCACTTGATATTTTCAATAGCAATAATGGCCATCTCGTGTTTCAATAACAATAATGACCATGTGCGTACCCCAATAACCAGCTTCTAATACCACGAGCCTATTTAGACATAAATCGGCGCCTGTGACTTAGGGATTAGTAAATTCGAAATCAGCCGGCCGCCAACGATTTAGAAGCAGATCGGTTTGAGTTGATTTCAATAGTAACAGCGTCGACTGTTCTGAAAGCTATTGCAAGCTAGGGGTAACAGGTAAAAATTGCCTAGTAAATCACAAATAACCAAACATGCTGAGGTTGATTGCAACGTTATATAAAGGACATGCAACAAACTTCAACATTTAGGCAAACATAAATTAATTCCATACAGAAATAATAGACAACAAACTATACAAGGATATGGAACTGTTGGAAGAATTGTCATGGGTACAAATAGATAACGCTGTATACATTAATAAACGTTGTTTGTGAATAACTGGTGAATGTATCACGTGGTGACCCATACGAAATATTGAAGCAAATACATTCCCTAAACATATGGCCAGGCGGGGGTAGTTTGGTATGAACACTCATTCAGCTTGTAGAATTAAGCACGACCCATTAAGTTCTGTCGGCACGGTTTCACATTGCCAAGCACACGAAGCAAATCAAATACTAGGCTTCATAGCTTCAACAAACAGACAGTACTAACTTAGTAGTTGGAATAGTCATTCAACATATCATGCACGTAGAACAGCCAGTTTATAGCGTGTTTATCTGTTTATATAAGCGAGCTTACTGACATAGCAACAAACAATATTAACTTAGTAATAATAATAGTGATTAAACAAACAGATGATTTATGTAGAACAACCAGTTTATGGTGTGTGATAATCTTTTTATACAGGTGAGTTTACTGAACTGCCCACAACCTATTTACCCGAACGATGAATTACAATGCTGGGTTTTGAGTAAAGCAATGCATCATTTATACACAATCCGATCATTTTGACTGACCTATTCAGCCACTTTGCGGTCTTCAGTTAAGTTCACCTACACGTTTTTGTAAATCATACTGATCAGGTAAAGCAGCGCATGTAATCATCACCTTGTTGTCATTGATCATTAAAATGTTACTGTTATATCGATTTTCAATAACGGTGTCAGAAGTAAACTAACGCCCCTCTGTTTACAACTACGTTATTCTTAGCTGCATTGATCTTTCGAGACAAATCTAATAAATTCATGTAAGTGCCGAAAATGACCGTTCTATAGCTGGTTCAGTAACATTGTACTAAATGCTGAAGCCAATTATCTTTTAACATTAGACAGTTCTAGAAAGTGATTACACCAGCCCACACTCGTACACCCGTGCCCCCGAACTACATACTCGTAATTCAGTGCTACATTTAGCCGGTGCTAAGAATTGTTTGTTTTTGAATCGGTGTTATTTCTTCGTGATAATGGTGCAACTGTAGCCTGCAGCAAGAGACGCGTGACATCATATGAGTTGATCACTTTTCGTCAAATAAGAAGCACTGAACGAGTAATTACAATTTTTCCAATCCTCTAAATCGTGCCTTCCTTTTTATTTGTTTTCATTTGGTTTGCACTTGATTCTACACTATTTTTAAATTAGGGGAAATGTTTATATTTTTTAAATTAAAGTTGTGCAATCATTTAAGAGAGTAGATATGCATCTCAATACTTGAAGCCCATAAAAGCCGTTTATGCTTCAACTCGACACCAAAAGGTATGAGAGGAACATGATGAGAAGATGAGTAGAAGAAGACATGTATTTTCGTTTAAAACTGCCATCTTAAGAGTACATTTTCGTTGTTAGCTTTCATCTAATTAGCGTTCATGCAAATGTATTGTGTGAAAAATTGTGGCACTATTTCAAAACGTATGCGTACTTTACTGAAATGTTAACTGTTTATGCGTGTATTCACTGTTTATGCGTATCGACTTGAATATGTTTATAAGAATACTGACAAAGCGAGAAGTCTGTTTTGACCTATTCATTGAAGCAAGAGCGGGTATATATGCTGGCTGTTTTTCACATTGCTCTATTATGTCTTTGTCTACACATAAGACGTCTATTTTATAATTATAGCCAGTGGAAAATGAATGAAAGAAATATTAGTGGCTATACTAATTTAACTGCAGAATATAATGAATACATAGCTCATATGTTAGATTATTATTTTAACACATTAAAACAAAACAATTCTCTTTCATTTGTTTTCAATACTGTTTCTGAGGTATTTCCATTATCATGTATCCCACCAATGAATCTGGATTCCTAATAGTATGTATGCCAAGCTAGAATGCAATATACGCATGTGAGACCTGGACACTTACTAACCAAGCTGAACAGCCTTTGATTATAAATGTTATAGACGAGTTCTAAGAATATCTTGGATAAAGAAAAGACAAATGAACAAATGTATCCATACTTCAAGAGCTGAATATTGAAGAATGTTGGCTATTAAAGACGATATAACAAAGAAAATTGAAATATTTTTGGTCACTTGAAACGTCAAGAATGTTTGGAGAGAACAATAATGGGGGAGAGGGGGGGGGGGGGGGGGGGGGGGGGGGGGGGGGGAGGTATATGCCTGGGAAGAGAGGAAGAGGAATGCAAAAGAAAAGATGGGTGCAGGATGTGGCGAACGATCTCCAGATGGGTGTATCGGAAGTGGGACATTTTGCTTATAAATGAGAGGTTTACCGGAAAGTTGTTATGGGAGCGAGGTTCTGCAAAGGACATGCTACTGAGTGAATGAATGAAGAATGCTAAATAGGGGGCCCGTTGGTGAAATCCTTGGGAAATGGCGCTGATAATAACACCACGCACGCATGTCGTTCCCTGAGCAGGGAAAAACTGGTCATCTATTCCTCCGTGCACTCATGCCAATAAAATGTCAGGTCCTAATGCATCACAGATCTGTCCTGTAGCATGCTCACGCTACGAGGATGTTTATTTTTATTATCCTGAATCCCAACAGAAGTTTTGTTGTACAAAAGTACAATGAGTTTTTATGTCACATCTGAGCAATGTCCTTATAGCCTGAACCCCACAGTCCTTTAACAAAGGATGTCCTAGGATTCTGCCTTATCCCACGGCGGTCAAAGTGTTTGAGAGTGAAGAATCCAGATTCATTGTTAAAAACAGTTAGATGTATGTCTTTTACAGGTCGTTGGATTCAACCCCAGCAAATGTTGACTGTTTGTGATGTAGTAGGCATTGCTAGCTCAGTAGTTTGGCTATGCTTTCTAAAGGACCGACGCCTCATACCATTAAAATCAACGCAAAGCAGCCTGCTTCCAAATCGGCTGCAGGTGATTTCGAACCTTCTATTCGATACGACGGGGAATTTTGAAACTACGCTTCTCATTATCACCTTAACAACAGCGCCTGTCAAAACTCAGTGTATCTAACTCATGCTTCTGCTGTTTTGTGTGTTTTTCCCCTATTACCTTATGTCCTCAGTGTAATTTCATGATCTCAATGAGTGGTAAGCTGCACGTAACAACGTCTGAAAACAGCGTATAGGTGTGTATGTTTACTGTCATCTACTGCCTACAGTACCTTGCGATGTAGGAGAGGGTGGGGGGGGGGGGGGGGGATGGTCTTCAGTCTGAGGAATTACGGTCGCTCTGTGGAGAAGGGGTTACGTTCGCAATTCGTAATCCCGCATACCGCGTTCGAAAAGCGGTTGTGGGGGATTTAGCAGCAGACTGCTTTGCGTTTGTTTTCTTTACATGATATGAGTGCCAGCCTTTCAGAAAGCAAAGGCAAACTACTGAATGTAGGTTTGCCAAGAGGTCACTAACCGCTAAGATATGTTCAGGTTGATTGCGACGTCATGTAAAGGATATACAACTAAGTTTTGTTGGGCCATTGCAGCCGCCACGAGATGTACAGGTTAGGTCCCCCCCCCCCCCCCCCCCCGAAAGAAGAAACAAAATCCATACCTTGCCGCAGATTTAAACCCGGGTCTCACAAAATATTGTACGCACTCTTTCTAATCTTCTTCTTCTTCAGCATTCCGAGCCATTGAGGTTCTTTGCTGCAGATACAAGCCGTCTCCATTCGTCTCTCTGGTTGACCTTCTCTTGCCAGTCGTTGATTCCAAATGCTTGTAGGTCTGTATGTATATTATCTTTCCACCGTCTTCTTGGTCTACCTCGGGGTCTACGGTCATTTATTTCTTGAGTGTAAGCGAGTTTTGTTTCCGTATTATCTTCCATTCTTTCTATATGCTCCAGCCATTGCAATCTATTAGCCTTCATGATACCAGTGATTAGCGGGGACTTAAACAGATCATAAATGTCTTTGTTGCTTCTTCTTTTCCACTCTCCACTTTGTGTATCCCTAATGGGCCCAAAGATGCGTCTTAAGACTTTGTTCTTAAAGGTTTGTAACAAGGCTTCGTCTCCTTTCGTTGTACTCCAGGTTTCAAAGCCATACAGCACAACTGGTCTGATCAGTGTTTTGTGTATTGTGATCCTGGTGTTACGAGATAGCGCATTTGATTTTAGCAGATGTTGTAGTGCATAGTATATCTTATTTCTAGAGTTGATTTTAGCTTGTATTTCTTCCCTTATTATGTTGGAGCAGTTGAAGATTGTACCCAGGTATTAGTATGTTTCCGTTCTTTTAATGGTCATATTATCTATTTGTATGTGGCCAGAGTTTTTAGCCGTTCCTTCTCTTGAAATTACCATATATTCTGTCTTATCTTGGTTGATAACCAGCCCCATTTGTTGAGCTTTTTCCTTTAAGTAAGTCAATATTTCCGATGTCTTTTGTTTATTTTCCCCTATAATATCTATATCATCTGCATAACCAAGCAGTCTGGATGTTCCTCCAATAGCACATTCCTCCTGTACCTTCCTTACAACTTTCTCTAGAGCCAGATTGAAAAGGAGCGGCGATAGTGCATCACCCTGTTTCAAGCCAGATGTTATTTGGAAAGGGTCTGATTTCCTGCCTTTATATGTTACTATATTATAAGTATCTTCCATGCATAGTCTGGTCATGTTGATTAACTTCCTTGGTATTCCAAATTCCTGCATAGCATTCCATAGACTATTCCTATGGACACTATCATAAGCCTTTTTAAAATCCACAAAAATGTTATGGAGATCTCTTTTATATTCCCAATTTTTCTCGGCTATTTGTCGTAAGATAAATATCTGATCTATTGTTGATCTGTTTTGTCTAAAACCCGCCTGGTAGTCACCTAATATGTCTTCTGAATATGGTTTTAGTCTATTTAGTAATACCGCGGATAGTATCTTATAGCTTGTGGACAGTAGTGATTATCCTCTATAAATTCCACATTTGAACTTGTCTCCTTTCTTAAAGATAGGTATCAATAATGACTCTTTCCAGTCATGGGGTAATTCTTCTGTCCTCCAGATTTTTATTATTAGTTCGTATAGCTTTAGATGTAATGCATGGCCACCTGCCTTTATAAATTCAGCAGCAATTCCATCAGCCCCAGTTGCCTTATTGTTTTTAAGTCGTGTTATTACATATAGGATTTCTTCAAAAACAGGTTCTTCAATTTGTGGTTCACACGTTAGAACCTCTTCCTGTGGGAAAGTGTTACTTGGAGCTTCACAATTTAGTAATTCAACAAAGTATTCTTTCCATGTGTTACACATTTCCTCATTCGTATTTATCATATTCCCATTTTGTCTTTAAACCATATGTGTTGTGTTGGTGCCCTCGTTTCATTGACTTCAGTTCTTTAAAAAAACTTTCTGGATTCGTTTTTCTGGTGATTAGTTTCCATATCTTTGATTATATTGCTCATATATTCTCGCTTCTGCTGCGAACTATTTTTGTAGCCTCTTTACATTCAGTTCTATATTGCTGTTCATTTTGGATGTTGTTGATGTCATTTAGCCATTACTGTCTGGCATTCTTTTTCCTAATGACTGCTTCTTCACATTTTTGATTGAACCATTTGTTCTTTCTATGCCTGGTTAACACACCGAGACATTCTTCTGCGGTAGTGTGAATTGTATTCTTGATGTTCAACCAAGTTTGTTCAACGCTTTCCTCCAACGGGTTTTGTAGACTTTCAAGTTTACAATTTATTTCATCTGTACATTTCTCTTTGACTGTAATTTCTTGTAGTTTTTCTCTGTTATATGTTGGGTGTAACCTTTGTAGAGTAGCATAGAAAGCTCTCTTAAGTTTTATTTTAAATTTTGCCCCAACGAGGAAGTGGTCGCTGTGGCACTCAGCTTCTCTATAGCTTCTAACGTGTTGTATGTTTGATGCATTTTTGTTGTTAATTAAAATGTGATCTATTTGATTATATGTTCTCTTGTCACATGATTTCCAAGGGGATGGACTTCATTATATCTGGTTTTAACCTATATATCTCGGTATATTACTGCAGGGCGCCCTGTCGAAAGCGTCGCACAAAGCACGAACTCCGTAGCTCCAGCGTCGACTTCCAGGAGTCACAGAGAGAATTACACTCTTGAAGCGAACGACATACCCCGGAACCGAACCCACAACCTTCGGAGCGCAAGCATTTGGTGTAACTACTTCCCTAGCTTACACGAATGAACTGTAGTATGCCAGTCAGTCTTCTTGTTCATCGCTTGCTATCTCTTCTTTTTGTCTCCTTCCTCTTCTTCCTTCCTTCTCCGTGAGTCCTATATACACTTGCTAGGGGTATCCGCCCGTGTGTTGCCGGGGCCCATACGGGGGAGCAAAGAATAGTAACACTGTTGCCTACCATGCATGTCGTAAGAGGCGACTAAGGGGGCTATGGTTCCGTCGCCCTGCTACTGAGTGAGTGCGTGGCGCGACACTGTGAGCTGTGAATTTCGCATAGAATGATTTTACATCCGTTCGCAGTTTGCAGCGTGAACTACATGTTCGGAACGATGGAGGCGGCTGCTGCTGGATTGACTGGTTTGCCTTTTCGGTTCACGGGTGCATTTTTCAGGAGACTCTTAGGAGTCGTCGCTGGAGCAACGGAATTTGTGCTTTGTGCGGCGCTTTTGGCGGGAAAGAGACCAAGCCATATGGGATAAAACCCGGGTAAATGAAGTCTTTCTGGTGACTGCCGTTTCCATTGACAATGTACTGTATTTCTCGTGGAGGACTTTTGTGTTGGCATTCTGGCGGCGGCATCATGCACAGTGTACCTGTGCGGGCTGTTGGCTTGCCTATACTCCTGTCTATTCCATTGTTCACATAGGGCAGTGAGGAGCATTTTGTGTGATATTCACTGGCACAGGAACGGAGCATAATGGGGACGACCCGTTGCCGTGAAGTTGGAGCAGAGACTAACTAACTAACTAACTAACTAACTAACTAACTAACTAACTAACTAACTGACTAGGAGTATCGATGTCAAAGAATGACTATTCTAGCTCATGCGAAGATTCAGCATGAAATTTGAATTCACGATTTAATGGACATATATACTGGATAAGTATGACCCACCTGGTAGGGTCACGATATCAGGTAAGAGGACAACGTCCCAGAGAGAGTCCTTATCATTGGCACAGACCCACCCACCCATCAGACGTCCACATGATTATAATTGCTCTACCAGTAGCCATATTCTTTATATACAAGCAATTACCATATAATGTGAGTTATATAACCCATAATGGAAGTAGGTGGATGGGTGTCAGAGCGTATGCCAGTATCTACGATATTTTTCTGAACACTGTATTTCTATAGCTTCACGCCAAGACCCTCTGCAAGTTCGCATCAGGGACACTGCATTAGGGAAGAGTGTGGCAGAAGTCTTGCAAGGTTTCCGTAGAACTGAAAAGTGTTGTTTTACCACAAATGCCATGTTCACCATGGAACAAGCTGCCGCTAACAGTGACAAGTGCAAGATGGTCCTCAAATGAAATTAACGTCCCCCCAGATAATATAAAATGACACAAAGTAATGCAGCTTTATATAACAGAATTACGAACATACAGGACGTTGCGGCGACTAGCCTTCGTCAGCAAACAAATACATACACAAAACACAACATATAGTCACGGAGAAGACCCTCCGGTGACTACATTAAAGCGTAACGACGGGATGAGAAGAATAAAAAGACGAAAATATGAGAGCAATGGAGAGAAAATGAAAATTTGAGAACAAAGTGTTCCTACTTATCTCAGAATCCCAAGAATTGTATTACCCGAATGTCACCGTTATCTTCTTTTATACACAGTCGAGGGAGTGGCGTGTAGGATGATATCGGTAAACCACTAGTGGCCTACAGACATGACCGTAACCTCAAAGATGTACTCGTCCATAATAGGGTACAGGGATCTCCACCTCCACGATCACAATTAGGTAGTAAGGCTTGCCTAAGAACTCGTTGCAAGATTTGCCTATACATGTTACGCACCCAATGGTGCTATTCCCTGGAAGCAGTTTTCCCATCAAGGAAGAATTTTCCTGCACTAGTCGTAACATAATTAATGCCATCGTATGCAAACGGTGTGATATGAAGTATATCGATGAGAGTGGACTCAGGCTAGCTGACAGATTCCACCAACATCTGCTGGACATCCATAATAACGCCCCTAAGCCTGTCTCCACCTATTTCAACAGCGCAAATCACAGCGGTGCCTCCGATGTCTAGACAACTGCCATCCAGTCCTGCTCATCAGGGGCTAAACATCGTAAAAATGTTGAAAACCGGCTCATATTCTCGATGGGGTGCCTAACACCTCACGGCCTCAACACCTAGCATAGTTTCATCTAATAGTATAAATTTCCCCTCACCCTTCCACTCTCTTGCTTCCACACCCTCCCAGTTGTCATCCTCTCCCTGTCTCTAACTATAGTTCTTTTCTCTACTAAAGTTATCTTGTACCGTGTCTATCTTGGGGAGATTCCGAGTGACCGAACCAGTACGAAGTTACTTGTGGCATCTCGTAGTGCTACGCTCGGCACTCCATTCGTACGCAATATAGTGTGCACCCACAAGGATATCACCATTCCCCCAGGACCAAATAATTCCCCAACATGATAACAACCAAACATGGTAAGCTGTTCTGTGTGTATGCGCAAATTCAAAAGTATGTGTGTGTGTGTGTGTGTGTGTGTGTGTGTGTGTGTGTGTGTGTGTGTGTGTGGGCGGTTTTTATAATATCATTACTTCCTTCTTGCTTACTTCACGTAGCCAGAGATCAACAGCAACGAGAGAAGCTGAGGGCCTTATACCCTCAGTTTATCCATCATCCGTGCTGTCTCCCATTCACACGTATATGTCCTTTATCTCGTACAATGTACAGCACCGAGAGAAGCTGTGGCAGACGCAACCACAGTATATACATTTTCCGGGCTGTCTCTGGTACACGTCGTTCCTTGATTCCTATTATGGGATGTGCACTCACACACAGCAAGAGAAAACCTGTCGGTCACGCACCAGCACCACACAGCAAAATAATCTTGCTTCTCTGTGCCTACCCATATCATGTGTATTACCGGTGGTCTGATCTTACACAACCCCAATCACACAATCAATGGGTGATTTGATCCTACAATACGTGTTATAACAATCAACCTTACTGACCCTATTTCATTGGGAACAGTATGAGTGAGGCCTCGTATTTGTAGACCGTCCCACTCCGCATACCCCATGTGGTGCCATATGACGGCACACGCCAACCAAATCATAAATGGGTTTTTCCAGTTATGCACGAAAATGGACAAACAGGAAAAAGAGAAAACCATTGGAAACGTAAACAACGTCACAAGACAACAAAGGACTTTCTCTGTGTGTGATTCGGAGGGAAAGGACGTATCTTCCAAAGAGCCGTGTTGTCGAAGCGCCGTATGCGGTTTATTCCGAGCTTCGGCAAATAGAGAACGAAAGGAAAAGATCGATTGGCAAGGATATGCAAGGCAGGACCCAAGCCTAGACATGCCGCAACTCAGAACAGCGAAATAGCAAGTAACCTCATGACAGAAAGATGGGGGCTCGTCCGGGATTTGAATCCGGGACCTCTCGCAATCTTTCTGTCATGAGGTTACTCCTTCCATTTGAAGGTGGAATGAACATCGACTTATAAAACTCGTTAAGAACTCACCTTGAACAGTCACAAGTGTGACGAATAGACTGACGCCAATCCAAATGAAACGTACTCACACTCTATTTTTGTGTAGAGTGGAAAACAATAGGGGATAATTATCGCATGTTATCAAACTGCCCCCGAGATGTAGGAGCGGCGTTTGTCAACTAACATTTTACGAAACTCCCTACTTTCTTCCAGTGTTCACTTTGAGGCGTAAACTTGCTATTTCACTGTTCTGAGTTGCGGCATGTCTAGGCTTGGGTCCTGCCTTGCATATCCTTGCCAATCGATCTTTTCCTTTCGTTCTCTATTTGCCGAAGCTCGGAATAAATCGCATACGGCACTTCACCAACACGGCTCTTTGGAAGATACGTCCTTTCCCTCCGAATCACACACAGAGAAAGTCCTTTGTTGTCTTGTGACGTTGTTTACGTTTCCAATGGTTTTCTCCTTTTCCTGTTTGTCCATTTTCGTGCATAACTGGAAAACCCCATTTATGATTTGGTTGGCGTGTGCCGTCATATGGCATGTGGCAGATCACAGGAACTATACCAACCTCTCTCTCTATGAAATTACACCCAGATAACTGTATGTATTGACATATGATCACTGGAATTGCGATGAGAGAAATATGGCATTAGAAATCGATTTGCTTTGCATTGTTTCGTTAAGCCAGTGGCTCAGTATATCCGACTTCGACAAGCATTTATTTGGGTATGCTGTCCCTGGCCTTAGACTGTCCCCAGTCTCCCTGCAAGGCCGCAGGTTTGTATCTCTTTTCGTCTGGTTTCTATCTCTTGTCCTGTCCGACAAGTGAGACTACATGTAATTGCGCTACAGTGGACATAGCTGTTGGGGCTACTGGAACACGCAAACCCCTCCACCACAATATGCTGACGATACGACATCATTTTTAAATTGATATTTCAATTTGTTAAACACAATAAAATGCGTTAATATCATATTTAAATTTATATTTCAATTTTTGAAACATAATAAATTGCATTAACGTTTAGATACTCCAAATGTAATGACGAAGATATAGGCAGCTCTTAATATTTTTTTGCATGTCAAAGTATTTATTTTGCTAGACATTTACCGCCGGTCTCTCTGGCTGAGGGGTTACAACACTTTCTCCGTAATCCCGTTTATCACGCAGAGTCTCGTAGCGGGAGAGAACTGGGAGCGGTTCGACCCCCGCTGGTGACTTGCGGGATACTGAGCCGGCCGCTCAGAAAGCAATGGCAAACTACTGAGCGTAATCTTGCCAAGAAATCAACAGACAGCTGAAAGATGCTGATGTTGACAGCGATGTCCTGTAAAGGATATGCAAAAAAAAAAAAAAAGACATTTACCGTGGCAGTGGTATTATCAATCTTACACATTATAGCCAAATAAATGTTTAAAGTCCTTTACAAGAAAGACCCTTAGCCATTTATTCGTCTTCTTCTTCTGCGTTCATCCGGAGAATTTTATTCGGACGTGATTGCGTTGTGCCTGTTTACAGCAGAGCTGCGTTCTTGCTCCGTTAGGCCAACACTTCTGCGGTCATTTGTTGACCAGGTTAACCTTCGTGGGGGTCTTTTATTCAAATGTGTCGTTTGATCAGGCGTATTACAAACTAATAATGCACGAATAACACAGTTGAACAACGTTAAACGTGTTTTATATATTATGTGCGAGATAGTACAGTGTATTTGACATCAAACGTTTTGACTGCACCGATCTCAACTATGTGGATTAAAACAAACCACTCAGGCGTGTCTGTGTCTGAAGTCAGCGGTACGTCCAGCTACAGCCCAGTTATGATTTTCCAAGTGATCACATTTACAATTTTCTGTCAAATGGTTGATATATTTGGTGTGAGCACCAACATCATCAACATCATCTGTTTCATCAAACAAGGCTTCAAGGACCCCGTCAACGTCAGTTTGTTAGGTACAGTATTTTGTGTCCTCGTTATATGTTGATGAAATTGGTGTTTTTAGTATTTATCTCATGGGTAGTATCAAATTACATATGTCCCATTCAGTCCTATTGTTTTTGAAACAGCCGATCTCCGACAGTAGAATCAATTGTAAGAATTGTCAGCCTCTCTCTGTCTCTGTCTCTCTCTGTCTGTCTCTGTCTCTGTCTGTCTGTCTGTCTCTCTCTCTCTCTCTTCCTCCTCTCTCTCTCTCTCTCTCTCTCTCTCTCTCTCTCTCTCTCTCTCTCTGATTATATATATATATATATATATATATATATATATATATACACACGGGTGTAAACGAAGTCCTGAAGAAAAGAAAAAAGAGTACAGGATCCTTTGACACTTTTTAGGCATATTGGATACATGATGTTGGCCCTTTGTTATTTTAGACCCTCGTTAGGTGTTCGGTCAATATCACGTAGGTCTCATTTAGATTCAAGATCATTTCCTGGTACCTATTTTAGGCTTGGTTGACCTGCGACCCCTTGTCAATAAAACAAAATGTGCGCCACGAGAGGATTCGAATACATGACTGCCGAACGATAAAGAAGTTGTGCAAGCCACTATGCTACCAGGTCTCAATGGGGAATAACATAATTTGTTATTTAAACAAATGTCCAGTTCTCAAATGATGCTCACTATCGTATTTTTGTATGTTGTTCCTGAGACCAATGTTGCTAATTCTTTGGACTGCCAGAGTAACTAACATCGATTGCCTGCAAGGGGCTAGTGAAGCTAGAACAATATATACAACAATAAGAAAGAGACACATACTTGTCTGTAGTCATGTGATGAGAGGGGAGCCATTGGAGAACATCGTGACACCTGGAAAGATCAAGGGGAAGAGAGGCAGAGCCAAATCAAGAGAAGGTATATTGGATGGATTGATCATTGAGACGGTGGCACGGATGAATAACATCAGCAGAGTTGATCCAGAACACCATGGAACGAGATCTGTGGAGAGATATGAACGCCTAAGCCAGCTGGCAGGACACTTGATGATGATGTTGAGAGTATACCATTGCATCAGTAACTATGTTCTAGCTCATAGACAAGTTATTATTTGGCTATACAGTATATTTTTGTGCCAATAACCATGCAATCCTGTTTCCTTAGTACTCTTCTTTTTGTCAGTGAAGCCTGGACAATTTACTCACACCAAGAGAAACGTTTAAACAGCTTTCATATGCGGTGTCTGAGAAGAATTCTTGGTATTAAGTGGCAAGACAAAATCACAAATACTGAAGTATAGGAAAAATCAGGTTGTGTGACGGTGTATTCCATGCTCAGTCTTCGTAGACTTAGATGGATATGACATCTTAGGAGGATGGATGATGGTAGAATAACAAAGGATATCTTTTTTGGTGAATTACAGATGGATAAGAGATCTCAGGGTCGACCTCTACTACGATACAAAGATGTGTGTAAGCGGGACATGATTGATACAGGCATTGGTAATGCACATTGGGAGCAAGTCGCCGCTGAACGGTTTGCATGGAGGGCAACATCAGAAATGGAATAATGACAAAGGAGAAAATTATTGCAGATAAGTCATACACCGAGCGTTTGAGACGTAAGATGGTGCATGATGGTGGAAATGACCACGTGTTCACATGCATCCACTGTGAACGAACATTTACAGCGCGAATTGGCCTTATCAGTCACATTCGCTACCGCCATGGGTAATAGTTATTGTGCCTTTTTGACAAACTTTTTTTAGCACAAACTATCGTCTGTCAAGACGGCAAGGTGCCAATGGCAATTAATAACCATGCCGTGTCTCACAGATACGGTAGTTACCTCACATGTTCAGTGTGAAAGCATACCAAAGTTTGACTTACTAACTTTTGATGTGCACAATTAGGTGTGACGCACTTCCCTCCCTCGAAAGAAGAATGAAGAAGACGATGTTCAGCCCGTAAACTCATGGTTGCTTCGAAACTCTTCTCTCATTGCTGTTTACTACTGAATACAAAGGCATCAGCTACATAATTTTCGTATCGATAACGTATTAGCTGTTTTCAGTCCGTTTGAACAGTATCAATGGTTTTCATCCTCAGTGTACAATTAGCTATACAGCTAGCTCAATGTTAGCCCCATCTAGCTCCACGGTACTTCTCTCACCTCCCAATTCATTTCCTTAATAATATGTCATGTTAGTTTGTATATGTTAGCTAGTTACATATTCTTTAGAGGACGTGTCAGTCAACACCATCATCTTTTGCAGTTGTGATTTCTTGGCAAGTTTACGTTCAGTAGTTTGCCATTGCTTTCTGAACGCCTGGTACCCATACCATTTCACAAAAACCAGATGCAGCGATCTGCTGCCAAATCGCCCGCAGCTGTGTTTCGAAAGCAGGTACATGGGATTACGAACTGCATCCGAAACGTCTTCGCCACGGCAGTTTGTGTATGAATAGAGCATAATCTGCCAGTAATGACCTTTTAAACTGTGCCAAAATTTTTAAAACTAATCGTATGTATTCGTATACACTTAATATTTTCGATACGCATTTTTCCCCGTCCTA
>JACEFZ010025878.1:0-49308 GCA_014155875.1 Cepaea nemoralis
TGAACTCCAACCCTTGTCTGAACACACACATGACATCACTTCAACCCTTGTCTGACCACACACATGACATCACTCCAACCCTTGTCTGACCACAAACATGACATCACTCCAACCCTTGTCTGACCCCACACATGAGATCACTCCAACCCTTGTCTGACCGCACTCATGACATCTGTCCAACCCTTGCTGACCCCACTCATGACATCACTCCAACCCTTGTCTGACCCCACTTCAACCCTTGTCTGACCACACACATGACATCACTCCAACCCTTGTCTGACCACACACATAACATCACTCCAACCCTTGTCTGACCACACACTTGACATCACTCCAACCCTTGCCTGACCCCACACATGACATCACTCCAACCCTTGTCTGACCACAAACATGACATCACTCCAACCCTTGTCTGACCCCACACATGAGATCACTCCAACCCTTGTCTGACCGCACTCATGACATCTGTCCAACCCTTGCTGACCCCACTCATGACATCACTCCAACCCTTGTCTGACCCCACTTCAACCCTTGTCTGACCACACACATGACATCACTCCAACCCTTGTCTGACCACACACATAACATCACTCCAACCCTTGTCTGACCACACACTTGACATCACTCCAACCCTTGCCTGACCCCACACATGAGATCACTCCAACCCTTGTCTGACCGCACTCATGACATCTGTCCAACCCTTGCTGACTCCACTCATGACATCACTCCAACCCTTGTCTGACCCCACTCCAACCCTTGTCGGACCACACACATGACATCACTCCAACCCTTGTCTGACCACACATATGACATCACTCCAACCCTTGTCTGACCACACACTTGACATCACTCCAACCCTTGCCTGACCACACACATGACATAACTCCAACCCTTGTCTGACCACAAACATGACATCACTCCAACCCTTGTCTAACCCCACACATGGCATCACTCCAACCCTTGTCTGACCACACACATGACATCACTCCAACCCTTGTCTGACCACAAACATGGCATCACTCCAACCCTTGTCTGACCCCACTCATGGCATCACTCCAACCCTTGTCTGACCCCACACATGACATCACTCCAACACTTGTCTGACCCCACACATGACATCACTCCAACCCTTGTCTGACCACAAACATGACATCACTCCAACCCTTGTCTGACCCCACACATGACATCACTCCAACCCTTGTCTGACCCCACACATGACATCACTCCAACCCTTGTCTGACCCAACACATGACATCACGCCAACCCTTGTCTGACCGTGCTCTTGTAATCAGCGCCCCCTCCCTTCCGTATCTGTTACACTAATACAGCTGTAGTTTAATTCACTGATATATAAATGGAAGCTGCATCAATGGTTCGGAAATTCCTTTTATTTTGATAACATTGTCACAAATGTATCTGCAGGGAATAAAATTGTTGAGAAACCAAACAAGACTGATAGGCTTTCTGCATCTGGTAAAATTAAAAAGATTTTAAAGTAACATTTATAATCACAATAACACTTCTTTAAATTTAAGAGAAGAAACTGTTAGTATACGGTTTCATATAAGAGATTGTCGTCGCCACTAGGAAGACAGAAATACCACAATGTCATATACAAGTAAATGGGCATATTCTTAAACAAGTGAATCGGTACAGTTATCTCGGAACAGTCATAACATCTGATGGGAGATGCCTTGAAAAAATTAGAACAAGAATTGCCATTGCGAAGGTAGCCTTTTTCAAGATGGAAAACATATTGACCAATAAAACGATATCAATTTAAACGAGAAAAAGAGTGTTGAAGTGCAACATGGAAGTTGTACTTTTATATGGATGTGAAGCGTGGGCTATGAGCAGAGAAGCTGAAAAACATCTGACGGCTGTAGAAATATGGTTTCTGAGGAAAATGCAAAGAATACCATGGATACAAATGAAGATCTTAAACTGTTTAGAGACATTAGACGTAGACAGTCAAAATATTTTGGGCATGTTATGAGACGAAATGAATTGGAAAACTTGGTGACAACTAGCAAGATCGAAGGGAAGAGACCAGGGGGAAGACCGTGATGTAAATACCTGGTTGGCCTGGCCACATGGCATGGTCGATACAGAAACACGGAGCTGATCCACGACTCTGGTGATCGAATGAGGTGGCAATACATGACCGCCCACGCTTATCGGCATGGTAGATGATGGATGGATAAGCGAAATCTAACAGTAAACATTAGTCTTTGTGTACATAGTTGTCGAAATAATGTATAAAGCAGTATAAATTTACAGATTTCCTTGCACCCTATACAAATAGAACGACAGAAAATGATGTCGTGGCTTTGATGGAAACAAATAAACTTTAAGGATTACAGAAATAAGAAGCAGTGTCGTGGCATTTCCAACTTACACAAATAAGAAACTCGAATTACATAAATAATAAGTGATGTCTTGGCATTCACAAGCTGGGAAGATATTAATTATTAATGGCATCATATACAGCAGCAAACACATAAATCAAATGTTTTACTAAGATACATGATTTATTAGTGGCATCATATACAGCAGGGAACACATACACCAAATGTTTTACTAAAATACATGATTTATGAATGGCATCATATACAGCAGGGAACACATACACCAAATGTTTTACTAAAATGCATGATTTATTAATGGCATCATATACAACAGGGAACACATAAACCAAATGTTTTACTAAAATTCATGATTTATTAATGTCATCATATACAGCAGGGAACACATACACCAAATGTTTTACTAAAATACATGATTTATTAATGGCATCATATACAGCAGGGAACACATAAACCAAATGTTTTACTAAAATGCATGATTTATTAATGGCATCATATACAGCAGGGAACACATCAACCAAATGTTTTATAAAATGCATGGTTTATTAATGGCATCATATACAGCAGGGAACACATAAACCAAATGTTTTACTAAATTGCATGATTTATTAATGACATCATATACAACAGGGAACACATAAATCAAATGTTTTACTTAAATACATGATTTATTAATGTCATCATATACAGCAGGGAACACATACACCAAATGTTTTACTAAAATACATGATTTATTAATGGCATCATATACAGCAGGGAACACATAAACCATATGTTTTACTAAAATGCATGATTTATTCATGGCAACATACACAGCAGGAAACACATAAAGCAAATATTTTACTAAAATACACGACTTATTAATGGCATCATATACTGCAGGGAACACATAAACCAAATGTTTTACTACAATACATGATTTATTAATGACATCATATACACAGGAAACACAAAAACCAACTGGTTTACTAAAATACACGATTTACTAATGAAATCACATACAACAAGGAACATATGAACCAAATGTTTTACTAAAATAGATGATTTATTAATGACATCATATACTTGCAACCAATTAGCAGTAATTAAAATAGGAAATAAAGCGGGTAGTTACGAATAGATAAAGCTAGGGGTACGACAGGGGTGTGTCGTGATACCAGATATCTTCTCCCTCTATAGCGAAGTAATAATGAGAGAGATCAAAGAGATGCCAGGAATACTAGTTGGATGTTATAATATAAATAATACACGCTATGCAGATGACACAATATTGGTGGCGGATAAATCAACAGCCCTACAACAATTGTTGGACATTGTAGTAACAGAGAATGCAAGGAAAGGACTCTCCTTGAATATCAAGAAAACAGTAACAATGGTAATATCAAAGAAAATGGTGCCACCAAAATGTGACATAGAAACAGAAGGAACAATTCTTAACCAAGCGGATAATTTTAGATACCTAGGGGTATTTATAACATCAGATAGAAGATGTACAACGGAGATTAAGAGCATAGTAGGGCAAGCAAAAGCCGCATTTCACAAAATGAAGAGTATCTTATGCAGTAAGTCACTATCACTGAATGTAAGAAAGAGAGTGCTGAAATGCTATGTAGAACCAGTTTTGCTGTATGGCAGTGAATCTTGGAATGTAGATGAACAAATTAAGAAGAAATTAGAAGCAACAGAGATGTGGTTCCTGAGACGAATGTTGCGAATTCCTTGGACTGCCAGAGTAACTAAACAAGGACTGCCTGAAACAGGCTAATGAAACTACAACATTATATACAACAATAGGAAAGAGATAAACATCTTTCTTCGGTCATGTGATGAGAAGAGAGGCATTGGAGAACATCGTGACAACAGGAAAGATCGAGGGGAAGAGAGGCAGAGGTAGACCAAGAGAAATGATGCTGGATGTATTGAGACGGTGGCATGGAGGAATATCAGCAGCAGAGTTGATCCAGAAAACCAAAGACCGAGATCTGTGGAGAGCCATGAACGCCTACGCCAGCCGGCACTGCACTTGATGATGATGATCATCATCATATACAGCTGGGAATACATTAACCAAATGTTTTACTAAAATAAATGATTTATTAATGGTATTATATACAGCAGGGAACACATAAACCAAATGTTTTACTAGAATAAATGATTTATTAATGGCATACAATAGAGCAGGGAACATGAGTAAATCACATTTTGTGCTAAAATATATGAATTATTAACGGCCTCCTATAAAGATGAAAACACAAATAAATCAAATGCTTTACTAGAATATATGATTTATTAATGGCATGATATAATCAGCAAGGAACATGAGTGAAGCAAACTTTTCTCCTAAAATTTATGATTTATTTATGACATCAAATGCAACAGGGAACACAAATAAACTAAATGTTTTACTAAAACATATGATTTATTACACTGCACCTTGCGGTCTTGACAGACGATAGTTTTCTTTTAAATTGTTATATCGTGCTTCCAGCTAACTACAACCCATGGCGGTAAGACTAGGGATGGAGTTATACCTCTCTATAGCACAACTGCTGAATTCCAGAGATCATATGTTGTCCAGGCATGACCCCTCTTTCAGCCGGCCTAGTTTACTCCAGAGGAAAGGTGACACCAATATGTCTGGAACAAGACAAGCTGCAGAAGGTGCTGGATCAGCAAGGCAACTCTATAACTGCCCGCGTGTCGGAGCTTCCATCCTAGACTAGTTGCTGACCACGGCTTAGAGCCTGGTCTGCCCTGACATTTTGCTTTAGGTTGCATTTCCTCACAATAGGGTAAGGCTTGTATTCTCCCAATCGCGCTCATCCACCCGAAGTCGTTGGCACAATGTGGAGTGTCAGGTCTGGGAGAACAGGAAGCTTACTGCCAAAACAAAAGTCCTCGTCTACCAAGCCTGTGTCCTTAGTACTCTTCTTTATGGCAGTGAAACCTGGACAACTTCATATGCGGTGTCTGCGAAGAAAACTTGGTATTAAGTGGCAAGACAAAATCACAAATACTGAAGTATTGGAAAGATCAGGTTGTGTGACGGTGTATTCCATGCTCAGTCTTCGTAGACTTAGATGGATAGTACATGTTAGGAGGATGGATGATGGTAGAATACCAAAGGACATCTTTTTTGGTGAATTACAGACGGGTAGGAGATCTCAGGGTCGGCCTCTACTAAGATACAAAGATGTGTGTAAGCGGGACATGATTGATACAGGCATAGAAAATGCACATTGGGAGCAAGTCGCCGCTGAACGTGTTGCATGGAGGGCAAACATCAGAAATGGAATAAAGACAAAAGAGATAATGATTGCAGATAAAGCACACACAGAGCGTGAGAGACGTAAGATGGTGCACAAAGGTGGAAATGACCATGTTTTCACATGCATCTACTGTGGGCAAACATTTGCAGCAAGAATTGGCCTTACCAGCCACACTCACCACCGCCATGGTTCGTAGTTATTAAGCCTTTTTGAAGCACAATGTACCAAACTATCGTCTGTCAAGACGGAAAGGTGCCAATGTCTATTCCACTTTTCACATTGGACAGTGGGGAGTATTTTGTGTGATATTCACAGGCACAGGAATGGAACATAATGGGAACGACCCGTTGTCGTGATGTTGGAACCTCGACTAATGAAGACACAAAAAGAAGACAGTATGATTTATTGCCTGACATATTTCGCTGCATCTTGCCAGGTACATACATACTGCAGAATTTACACAACATAAATTTCAGCAATAAGATAAATCCTTCAAGCTGAAATATACAATACATATATTCACACATCAATTTGAATTATCTGCCACGCTAATTTTAAGCTGAATGTCATGTCGTTTTGTTTACACAAAGTTGGCTTTTGTAAATTAATGGAAATTGCCTCGACCAGCACTAACATGTGTCAATTTTGTTTGTTAAACAACATGCGACACGTATTGTCCTTATGAGTCACGTGACCGGTCTAAAAAATATAGCGTCCTGTGCTTTGGATTTGAAGGATTTATCTTATTGCTTTAGTTTATATTGTGTGGTTTCTACAGTATTTACCTGGTGGGGTTCTTTATTTTTCTGTTTTCAGCGCTTACTAGTAAAGTTGTACAGATACCACAAAATAGGTAGCAACAAATTTAGCTGAGAAAGCAGCAACACATTTAACAAATACGGTTACTGTAAACAGTTCTAGATGCAAATTGCCACCAGCAACATAGAATGTATTAAACTATTCTAATCAAATTAACACATCAGGAAATGGTCTTGTGAAACTAAACCCCACATCACAAATGTTATTAGCTAAATATATACTGATGGAACAAATACTCGTAGAAATACCAGCGATTTACAAATTAGACTGCACCATGTTTTTACATAAATAAACAAACATGTATTGTTTGGCACTCAAGTAGAAGAAAGAAGTAGAGGACGCACTAGACACGCACTAGATGACATACAAATTGAAAGCTATAGTTACCGACCGAGATTCGATGAAGCGTTTGCCTGCAAATGACTGCGCCTCGCTGCAGGAACAAGGTGTACTTCAACGCATGACCATCTAGACACCCCTTAAAAAAGGTTTCTTCATTAGTCAGGTCTAGCACCCTCATGAACCTACAACTATGGAATATGGACAGAATTCGTATCTAATCATTGAAATATTAAACCAGCATAGGTCAAATATCAAACATTTGGATCGTAAGGCTGTGCTGGTAACTATGTTTATGCTGTCTAGTGCGTCCTCAAGAGTCCACTAGTTAATTGCAGTTTAACCAATTCCAATGTGGGTGCCAAGCAACCTATATAGGTAGAATAGAAAGACGATTGGCAAATCGAGTAGCCGATCATGTATCAGAAAGTTAATCAGCCATCAGGAATCCCAGTGCAGTCGATAGATCATAAAACGCCGTCATTGTCAATTTCTCAACTAATAAAATACGGTCATAGCGTGAACAAATAAACAGCGGTACTTGTGCTGTATTCGACGAACGATAAACGATTGCTCTGCATTGTGCACCTAACGAGATGCAAAGAAATATGCCAGGCAATATAATAAATCATGCAACCTATATTTGTGTGTGTGTGTGGCGTCCGTGTTTGAATTCACTAAGGTAGTGCATTGTTTTGAATTTCAGAAATGTGTGTTTATTTATGAACTGTCTTAGTGGCGTCAGGGGTTCCCCAGTTGATATGTATGCACCATTTATTGCCTGAAATGTTACTGTGTTTCGTCAGGTCTAACTACAGGAGGAGAAAATACCACATGTTGGTGTTACTGTTTGCTGACATATGTCAGTTGTCTCTAAATTCCATAGTACTGCTAGCACAACGTTCTATGTTATAACATGATTATACATTAAGATATTGTTTACTGTTGTCTGTTGACCTGTAGGTCTTGCTCTTTGTCTGTCTCATGTCCTGGGTTGCTTACAGTTCATTTCTACCCCTTATACTACACTTATCCAATCCCTACTACTAGAAACAAACAATTCAGTATGATACAGCCTACAGCGCGTCAGGCAGACAGCCAGTACACAACACTCACCCAATCCCTTTTACCAGAAACAGACACTTCAGTATGATACAGCCTACAGCGCATGAGGCAGACAGCTAGCACACTACAATTATTGGTAGTAATAAAATATGACAATAATACGTTGTCCTGAAGCAGTTTGCTGCTGTGGATCTGATGTGGTATCACATTTTATTAGACCTGAGACCAAGGAGGTGGCCAATCTTTCTCTCACTTTGGCAAGCGACCAACCCAGGTGTCAAACCCGTGTCCGACAGTGCTTATAACATTACCAGCGAAGTTGCCGATCAACCCTATTACCACTCCCATTAACAATACATAACAATATATAACCATTGATAACAAACAATATATACATAGATCACATTCAGTGATTCTGATTTTCTCCATGATACAATTCATGATACTTGTAACACTATGTGCGTCTCTTCCTGATGCGAATGTTGCTTACCTTTAACAATCACGCGACTGTTATACACTTGTACAGCTTAGCTTTGACAATCACGTGACTATTATACAATGGTTGTACAACTTAGCTTTGACAATCACGTGACTATTATACAATTGTTTTAATGCTAACCTTTGACAATCATGTGACTATTGTACATATATTGTAAGCTTAGCTTTGACAATGACTTGACTATTGTACAATTGTCGTAAGCTTAGCTTTGACAATCACTTGGCTATTATTCATTTGTTGTACAGCTGAGCTTTGACAATCACTTGACTATTATTCATTTGTTGTACAGCTGAGCTTTGACAATCACTTGACTATTACTATTATACATTTGTTGTAAGCTTAGCTTTGACAATCACTTGACTATTATTCATTTGTTGTACAGCTTAGCTTTGACAATCACGTGACTATTATTCACTGATTACAGCCATTTTGCATATTTGTGCGATAGTTCTCAGGATACAATTCCGTGTCTGATACTATCGGGGAGTGCTGTTTGCTTACAGTATTACACCAAGCACTGTGTTCTGTTATTTCGTAATCACAAAAGAAAAAAATAAATGAGAGGTAGTGAACTTACATGTTACAGAAAAGTTAACAGAATGCCGTATATCAAGAAGAGGAAAAATAGTGACATTCGACAAGATCTGAACAATGAAGGAAACTGGTTCACAAACAGTATCCTGTCTCCGAGACTAAAACAATTTGGTCATACCAAGTGGCGGGGAAGCATTACATCTGTAAGGCTGCATGTTTTGCCGCAAACAAAGACTGTTTACAGTATTCTCTGTTCCTTATGGTTTTGCTTCTGTCTTTGTTCTCAGTTTCCATGACCCTCTGTCCTTATTATCCATGTATTTACTTGTAGAGTGTTCCCTTGAATTCACCTGTTTGGTTTAGTGTTTGCGTCTTGCTGTATCCATGTGTTCAACAACGTTGGCTATTCTTTTCTGCTGAAATAGAGTACATAAGACGTTAATGTACTGAAAATAGGAGACTGTCAGGGTCTTAAACTTGGCTCGCTTGCCTAACAAGTGTGAGACAGTACAAATACAACGTGATTTGACGTAAGACTCAACGACACATCGTTCGATGGATTTATTAACATATCAAATACAGAACGATGATCACAAATATATATAATGGATACTTTACAACTTACATCCACAATACAGTTCACAAGTCTGACTCGCAAGATGTCCAGACACTCGCCTTTCAATACAGAAACCATACAACGCCTTTCTCTCAATCACACGTCCGTCATGTTCCGTGTCCCCAGAGCTGTCTGGACCTGGTTCGCAACTTGCCTCCCGCCTGACGTGGCGTCACGTGGCAGGCGTGCGTCTTGCGTTGGCAGCCTGACCGCTGGTCAGCCAGCGATCTCGCAGGCCGGTAACTCCTATTCGCCTGGCGGCGTAACGAAGTTGTTGCATCCCTTACTGGGAGCTAAGTCGCCTGGCGGTCGTAACGATGTCACTGCATCGCTGTCCCCTGTTGGACTCTGACACGCTCCCCCGGTAAAATCCATGAAAGATGTCGTCTTTCATGTATAATGTCTGTACCTGTTGGGTTAATAGTCTACCCTTGTCAGAGTCTACCTTTCTATTGTTATACACAACGTTATCAATAATACACATATGCCATAGAAATATATAAGAACTGGGAGTTGGGTACAATGACATGTGGTGTTTCATGTCTAACACATATCAGGCTTCACCCTCTCGATGGCTGGTTACCTCAATTGCATTATCACCCAGTCAGATCAGTAGTACCAGCTTCACGCATCTACCTCGCAGCAATTTGAAAAAAAATAATAATATGGTTCTTGGAACAAAAACCATCTAGCCAGACTGAAATACGACTTTATATAAGTCGTATAAAACACTCCAACCCTGTCCGTACTTGGCCAGGAGTTCTTGTGTTGGTATACAATGTTGGCAACACTCTGCCATGCCCAGTAGATGCCTGCCTGTGGTGTCAACACTTTAACAACAACATGTTATATTACACACAACACATTAGCATATACATTTCAAATTATGGCCCTTTGTGTGAAAATGTAATAACAATAAATGAAAGGGAAATAATTTTAACATTAGTGAAATACAATAATTTACAATAACTATTTAATTTCTTAGTGTCATTGCTTGACGTTTCTTCATATTAACGAGAAAAAAGTCGGTAATATGAATACGTTAATCAAGATATGATTCTAAGATTACATTAGAGAAATAAATAAACACACAATTCGTGTATTCAATTTTATAGAATCCTAAAGATTTTAGAATCGTCAAAACTTTTTAACCTTTTATATGTTGTCTGCTATTTTTGTTCTAAATTTCTAATTAATCCGGAAGTACACACGAACACTAAAATCAGCTGATGTTAAAGCTTGCAGAACACACCTGTTCCGGTTTGATGTAGTTTAAGGAAGGTACAATGTTCTCAAAGTTCGTGTTGGATGTTGCTACACAATCTTCTGGATTACGATCGAATGTTCATGTGTTAGATGTTTCAGTCGAACATTAGAGATTTCGGTTCACTGCAGAGGTGTAGAAAAGTCGTCACTGTTCAGTTTTTACTTTCACACTCGTAATTAAAATATCTCTGGAAGATTCCACACGAAGTTGTCACTGTCAAGTTGGATAATTCGCTTCAGGTAAGTGCGAATGTGACACTGTTCTTGTACGTATTATCTACAATTAATAAAGTTCGCTTTCTACCACATACTGCACATTTATACACGACAATCACTACATGAACTAGTAAATAAGAACACTATATATAATGGGAGTAACCCCTATCACAATATTGTAGACATTACACAGCTTTTTGTGAACGAAAACCACTATTCACTGCTAAATGGCTGTGTCGGTCTGAGTGTATTTCTACATACTGCACTCAGACATTGGTGCTCACTGGGTCGGTCGGACAACGTGACAAAAGATCGGCAATTGAATTGGTTCTGCCTGGGATATGTCGAACCTCAAAGCTATAATCTTGAAGTTTCAAAGACCAACGCGCTACCATATGGTTCGAAGGCACACCTGAATTCATCCATCGTAAAGGGCTGCTGTCCGATTCTACGATGAAATGGCGTCCTAGAAGAAATCTGGATAATTTTGTAATACCTACTACTAAAGCTAGGGCTTCCAATTGAGGAATGGACCATGCCCGCTCTCGGGCCTTCAGCTTCCTGGATACAAAATAAACGGGGTGGAGGATGTTGTTATACTCCTGCAATAGGACTGCTCCAATCGCCACGGAGCTAGCATCTGTGCGTAATCTGAAAGGTAAACGGATATCGGGCAATTTCATGATAAGATTATGTTCATTCTTATCAGAAAAACATGAGAGTACTTTATGAAATGCAATTTTTAGGCATTGATCGTGTACAATTTTCTCTGGTTTATCTTTTGTTAGTAGATTAGTAAACACCTCGGTCAGTTCAGAAAAATCAGGAATAAACTGCCGGTAGTAATTTATTAAGCCTAACAAACTTCTGACTTGTTTTTTTAGTAGTCGGAAGTGAGAGTTTTAGTATCTTGGACACAATTTTATCGTCTGTCGTGACAAAGCCATTGGATATTTTGTAACCCAAGAATGATATTTCCTGGTAGGCTATGTCTACTTTTGCAGGCTTCACTGTCAGTCCGTGCTGTCTGATCCGTTCAAATGTCTGGTCTAACGTCTTAATGTGCTCTGTCATTGTCTCTGTGTGAACACATATGTCGTCGATATAGCAGATTATGTTAGGAATGTCTACTAGAAGTAGTCGTGTCATACGTACAAATGTGGCTGGGGCGTTAACAAGCCCAAATGGAAGTTTGCACCATTCGTACAGTCCCCAAGGTGTGGCGAAATGCTGTCAGATGTCTGCTCTGTTCGTCTACAGCAATCTGCCAATAACCTTTCGTCATGTCTACCGTCGTAAAGAACCTAGCGTCTGTCAGTTCTGTCAAAAGATCGTCAGTGTTTGCCATTGGCTCAAGATCTAGAACAGTTATTTTATTCAGTTTTCGGTAGTCGATGCACAGTCTTATTGTATTGTCCTTTTTGCGTACTATGACCATGGGAGATGAGTAGTCTGATTGGGATCGTCTTATGATGTTATTTTTCTCTAAGTTGATGATTTCTTGATGTAAATGTTCTTTGTAATGTAATGGGATGGTGTATGGTCTGCATCTAATGGGTGTGTTTGATGTGAGTGTGATGTGATGCTGTACTAATTCTGTTTGTCCTGGGTTGTTGGAAAAGATGGTGTTGTACTGTTGTATAAGTTGTTTGCAACTGTCGGTCTCTGCTTGAGTTAACTTTGGGTTGATTTTGATCTCCTTCAAGCAGTCTGTCGTGTCTAATGCAGGTGTTGGAATTTCGTCACTAGCATCGTCATCTTCGTGATCTATTATCACTGTACAAGCTGTCGTATCGTCTTGTTCGTTGTCTCTGTTGTGGTATGGTCTTAGCATATTTATGTGAAATATTTTGTGTTTGTCTTTTATTAGGATTTCGTAGTCTACAGGTGAAATCTGTCTCGTCACTTTAAAAGGTCCCTGCCAAGAATCAGTCAGTAGGTGTCTGTCACTAGGTAGTAGCAGAAGAATGTCCTGTCCAGGTGTCAATGTTATTGTCCTGTTACCTTTGTCAGCATACTGTCTATAAGTAGCACCAGATAGTTTTAGTGCATTCTTTGCAATAACACAAGATTTGATGATTCTTTCACGCAATGATGTAACATATAAGTATGATGATATGGGTTTAAGTACTGGTGTAGAGTCAGTTAACATTTGGTGGTAAATGGTCAATGGGCCACGTGGTTTGGCACCATAGATAAGTTCAAAAGGAGAGAAACCGGTACTAGCATGAGGTACCTCGCGATAAGCAAAAAGAATAGCTGGTAGATATACATCCCAGTTGTTGGGGTGCTCTTGCGTTACTTTTGCAAGCATGTGCTTTAGATCCCCGTTAAACTTTTCTATTACTCCGCTACTGTGAGGATGGTAGGGTGAATTGAAACACTGCTTCACTCCCAACATTTTGGTGAAAGCTTGGGTGGATGCGGCAATAAACTGAGTGCCCCTATCAGATTGGATAGTATCTGGAAAACCTATCCTAGAAAAAATATGGAAGAACACTTCCATTATGTCATTGGCAGTTATGTTCTTTAACGGAATAGCTTCTGGCCAGCGACTACATTGATCAATGACAGTTAGAATATATTTATTCCCTCTAGTTGTTGTATGACTAAGAGGGCCCACTATGTCAACAGATAGTTTTTCAAAAGGTCGACTGGCTAAGTCGGTAACTTGTAACTTTGCCTGTGGGTGTTTACCTTTTTTTTACCAGTTTCTGGCAGGTGTCACAACTTCTGCAATATTCTTTAATGTCATTGCAAAATTTTGGCCAGTGAAACTGTGTCAATAACCTTGATCTGGTCTTAACGTATGCCATATGTCCCTGCAAGAGGTATATCGTGTGCAAGATGTAAGGCTTGCTTGCGATAACTAGTTGGCAAAACAGTTTGCTCTGTGGTATTGTCACCTCTGGTGTAATACCTGGTGAGTATGTCATTTTTCATAGCAAAATGCCATTTTGCATTCTTGGTTACTTTTGGCTTTCTGCCGATCAGGTTCAAAGTATTTTGACAATGAAGGATCAGCTTTTTGGGCTGTTACAAATGCTTCCTTCATGGTGTTAGTAGGTAGTGATACTGGGCTGAGTAATTGTATAGCCTCAGTTTGATTTATTTCATCTTGCACTCTAGCAGTAGCTCTCGTTACTGCGTTCACACACTCAATGATATCAGATGATGATGGAACAATAGTTTCAATGATGTCATGAGAACTTAGTGCTACATTAGCTACTTTACAATCAATAGGTGGTGTGACATTTTCAATGATGACATTTGATGGTGATGTTATGGTATCATCAATACATAAAGATGTTATGTCATGAGGTTTATCATTTACCTCCGGTAAATTACCAATAATTATATCACAAACTGGACTGGTTAGTGCAGCGCACTTTACTTTCCCAGTGAGGAAAGGTGTTTCAATATATGCCCATGCTAATGGGTATTTCTCAATATTGCCTGAGAATGTTCTACATGTTACGTGCCTGCCTGTATAGTCTGTAGGCATTATGAACGTTCTCTTCAGGCCAATGAGTGAACTGCCCGTGTCGCGAAGGACTGTAGCAGATTTGCCATTTACATATCCGTGATGGATGTTTATTCTGCCTTTTGAAGTCTACTACCAAATTAGCTTCTTCATTGGCAATAGGGATGGCATGACCGCATGTTAAAATACCATCTTCATAGAAGGTGTTACAAACAGAGCATTTGTTTGCGCTGAATATGTCAAAAGCCTGTGCTGAGTTCACAGGATGTTTCTCTGGCTCTTCTTCATCAGAAGACGAACTATCAAACAAGGCGGCATTTGCTTTGTTGGTCATATGCCTGCCCTTACAATCTTTCCGATGGTGTCCCCACGCCTTGCAGAGGAAACATTTTCGCGAAGTTTTTGAAGGATTTACGTTCCTTGTCTTGTCTGTTTACCATGTTTAATAAGTAAGTATGGTACCCTGGGTTCTGATCGCACATTTCACCCTGATGATGTGAATATTTACAATAAATGCAATGATTAAATTTCTCAGAGGTAGGCCTATGAGGTTTCTGCCTACTATAGGGTTGTTTGTCATAGTTAGCCGCTGCTACAAAGTTAATGTTAGTATCTTCAGTAGCAAAGCAATGTTTGTTGGCTGTGTAGTAAGCCGAACCACGTCTTTCAATCTCATCCACACTAGAGCATTCATTCTCTAACAAAAATTTAGCAAAGGCTGAAGGAATAGATGATACAATTTTGTCTCTAATGATTAGATCTTCTAATCTCTGATAATTTTGGTCAATTTTAGCTGCTGAAGTCCATTTGGTGAAAATATCTCGGACTAAGCAGAGGTAATCAGAGAACGTCTGAGTCGGTTTTGGGCTCAATTTACTGAATTGTTCTCTGTAACCTGCCTCATCTAACATAAAATGTGCCATAATCTTAGATTTCAGATAATGGTAATCTTTTCTGAGGTCTTTGGGGATGGTTTCAATAACTTTAAGAGGTTCCCCTGACAAACTCCTCATGTACACAATATTCCATTCAGACAGTGGAACTTGATAATGTTCCATTAAAGTTTCAAAATTTTGGGTAAAGGCTGCGATGCAGTCACCCGAGGTATAATTACGTACAATACCTTGATATTTCTTATACTGGTTTTCTTTCTCCAGTCTTTCAGATTTCTTAGACTCTTTGTTAATCGCAGTCTCAGTGTCCAGTTGTTTCATCTTCAACTGTAACTCCAGTTCTTCTCTCTTACTCTGAGCTGCTATTTCAGCCTTTCTTCAGTTCACTATCTATCTCAGCTTGCTTTAAGGCTGTTTCTGCCTCTACTTGCTTGGCGGCCCTTTCAGCTGCCCTTTCTTCGCGTTCATTACTTTTTCCTGAACTAGTAGGTATTCAGCGTATTTCTGCTCACTCCACTGTGTTAGTTCATCACCATGTAACTGTAACTTTATCCCCATATCAATGAAATCAAATAATGAAGACATGATGGAAAAATGTCAATGAAATACCAGCCACACAAATATGTTATAAGTGGTTAGTAATCAACAATTTACAATCTGTTTATATGGACGATATGTGCCTAAAAATGCATCTTTAAAGTATACGAAAAGAAAAAAATTATACTCAAGTGCCCTGGATGCGGTGAAGAATGGTTGGAAATCGGGCTAGGAACTGTAGGGTCGTTACTTCAAACTACAGATGACCTCTACGGCAAGGTTTCGGATGGTAAGGAAAACCTGCTTTGTTTTTGGAAGAAGATAAATTAGCGTCTATTTGTTGGTGTGTGCCTGCTTGTCACTAAGTGTTGATTAGGTTTGTATGGCGTTGAGTGTAGTTGTATGTCGTAAGTTTGTCCGTCAACAGTTTTTTTTACAATACACGTTACTTTCTTTCCAAACACTTTTCGCGTTCCACAAACTCAATGCACAAAGACAATCTACAAGTATCTCAACACTCTACAACATTGATGACACATCACTTACATCAAGATGACATTCAGTAAGGACATAGACATCAAGTTTACAAGATGGCGACAAGGTCAAAATGGCGACAAGATCACAATGTCGACAAGGTCAAAACGGTGACAAGTTTCACAAATCACAAATGTTTTACACGCTTACAGGATCAAACAAAATGTATGCATTGTACGTTTACAAATGGTCTTACACATGTTTAAATAATGTAGTAATAAATCAAAATGAGCCTTCCACGATCACATTAA
Source organism: Cepaea nemoralis (assembly GCA_014155875.1). Classification (NCBI taxonomy): domain Eukaryota; kingdom Metazoa; phylum Mollusca; class Gastropoda; order Stylommatophora; family Helicidae; genus Cepaea; species Cepaea nemoralis. Next base: position 16,689 of record JACEFZ010025878.1, read on the forward strand.
CACATTTAACTCTAATCCAAGTAAATTACGATCACATCTAGGTTCAAATCTAACTAAATTAAAGCTGGACGAGACCTTCACGTTCAACAAGGACGAGCTACCCACGTTCAAATCTAACTAAATTAAAGCGGGACGAGCCCTCCACGTTCACACATGTCAGGGTCTTAAACTTGGCTCGCTTGCCTAACAAGTGTGAGACAGTACAAATACAACGTGATTTGACGTAAGACTCAACGACACATCGTTCGATGGATTTATTAACATATCAAATACAGAACGATGATCACAAATATATATAATGGATACTTTACAACTTACATCCACAATACAGTTCACAAGTCTGACTCGCAAGATGTCCAGACACTCGCCTTTCAATACAGAAACCATACAACGCCTTTCTCTCAATCACACGTCCGTCATGTTCCGTGTCCCCAGAGCTGTCTGGACTTGGTTCGCAACTTGCCTCCCGCCTGACGTGGCGTCACGTGGCAGGCGTGCGTCTTGCGTTGGCAGCCTGACCGCTGGTCAGCCAGCGATCTCGCAGGCCGGTAACTCCTATTCGCCTGGCGTCGTAACTAAGTTGTTGCATCCCTTACTGGGAGCTAAGTCGCCTGGCGGTCGTAACGATGTCACTGCATCGCTGTCCCCTGTTGGACTCTGACAAGACTTAATGCTGCATACTTCATGACACTCGACATACGACGAGTGCCACTGGATTTTTTAATGTTTCAGCTTCTCGAACTAAACGTAAGTCCATTCCTCCTTAGTTGGATCGCTGCAGCCCTCTTCCAACGGAAAGTAGTTTTTAGATGTTTCAGTTGTACTTCGGAACCAACAACAATATATCGTGGCCTACCACAGGGATCACCATTATCTCCGGTACTGTTCAACGCCTACACAGTGAGAATCACCAGTGAGCAGATCACTGGACCTGGCAGGACATTGTCATATGCCGATGATGTTTTAGTGTATCGTCAGGGTAAGGATAGAGAGGAGGTTGCTGTGGAACTACAAACCGAACTCAATCGCATAAGTACTTGGTGTGATGAAGCTGGGGCAATGGTCAACCCAACAAAGGCAACAGTGACTTGGTTCTCGTTGAATAATCATATTGTGAACACTCCAACACCAACTGTAATGCTGTGTTCAGAGGCGGTGGAAAGAACGCAGGCAATGAATTACCTGGGGATACGGTTTGATCGAAGCCTTGCTTATAATGTGCACATAGACCAGGTGATAACAAAGGCCATGCGGGGTTTGGCAGCGATGCGGGTGATGGCGGCAGCAAACTGTGAGCAGCGCCATCTATGTCTTCTGTACGAGGGGCTGGTCATGTCTGTTTTGGAGTATGCAATGGCAATCCTGACTCTCAGCCATAAGCAGATAGAAAGGATGGAAAGGATACAGAATGAAGCTATGCGCATTATTCTTAGGATGTACAAGAGATACAGCATGCAGGGCGATGCGCTACCTTCTTGATTTTCCAACCATTGAAGACAGAATACAAGGTTGCAGGGCACGCGCCTACCTCAGAATTAACGCAAACACACAACATCCACTGCATAGTGAAATTAGGAAGGTGAAGGGCAGCAGGTTAAAAAGAGGACGGTCGTGGATGGGTCAAGCCGAAGACATTCTTCAACAGGTGTGTTCACTTGAGGACTTAGAACCTGGCGAGGAGTGGGTGCAAGTGCCAACAGACTTCTGCACATCCTTTTCAGTTTGCATCCAACTAGATAGAAAATGCAGACAAGAAAATCCGGCTGCTGTTTAGGCTGAAGTACAAGCGTTGATTTTCGAGAATTCGCTAGACGGTGACGCGGTCATCTACACAGATGGGTCGGTCGTCCGACATGTGAGAAGCTCATGGGCCTGTACAGCTCGGGCCGGAGGGAGAATTGTGAAGGAGGACTCTGGTGCTTTCACTGAAACCACAAGTAGCCTGACCATGGAAGTCATGGCAGTAAGTAAAGCAATAACATGGCTCGAGACACAGACATTCACTAGGGCTTGTTTCCTTAGCGACTCAATGAACATGATCAAGAGGATAGAGGAGGGGTCGATCCGAAGAGAATGGTTGCTGCCTCTGGAGCGGTCTCGACTGGCAAAGATTAGTTTCATCTTCGTGCCAGGGCATGCGGGAGTACAAGGAAATGAGCGGGCTGACAAGCTCGCAGGTGAGGCTACTGTGGAGGGCGGACGCGCCATGGACCATTCTGAATGCTCTACGAGAAGTAAGACTTTTGCGAGAACCAAGTGATGACTGTGAATCTACAACAATGGCCAGACTGCGAGAGCAGCAAATTAAAAGAGGGGTGGCCAAACAAGAACACTACGCAGGAAGCCAAAGAAGATTGATAAACCAACACAGAACTGGCGTCGTTAGCCGCTACACGTTGCGGGATTTGCTGAGGAAGGGGATCCGAGCACTTATGGACTGAATGGTTCGATGTGCAATGAGGATGATATGTCGACTAACTAACTCGACATACAGCCGCAGAAAGCGTTTGCATATATATATATATATATATATATATATATATATATATATATATATATATATATATATATATATATATATATATATAATACACATATGTTTGTTTGCACATGTGTATTATGTAAATGTTTGTTTAAACATATGTGTAGAACATACATGTTAGTTTGCACATATGTAATATATAATTGTTAGTTTGCAGCTATTCGTAATATGTTAATGTTAGTTTGCAGCTATATGATATAAAAATACACACATATTGTTTGGCGCTGAAAGAAGTAGGGGTAAGAATTAGAGACTTAACGGACGCACCAGACAACATAAACATTGAAAATCGGTTCCAATGTTGTACCGTCCGTAATTCGAACCTGTCACCTCGAAATGACGACACCGCATCTCTGCCGGAACAAGTGTACCTCGACGCATGACCAACTAGTCACTCCAAACAAAAAAGTGTCTTCATTAGCCAGGACTATCATCCACGTGAACCCACAGGCGATGCTAACCTGAAAAAATATCGGTTCTTTGTCAATTTGGCTATTTTTGGAAAGTTCATTTTTAAACATCTTATCATGTCTTCTATCAGATTTAGTACTTGTTTTTCATTAAAAACTGTTATTTTAATGCAATATTCATGTATTACTGAACCCACTATAGGTGTCGAATTGTGTACTTATTGAAAATTGTTACCGAATTGACGATTTTTAAACCATAGCAACGATATTTCGGCGACACACTACATGGAAGTTTGAGATATCCCTGGAAAGGTCACGACCTCCCGTAACTGTTCGTGAAACTCCGGGTTTGTCTAATCGGAAGCTCTTCTGTGTACAACAGTTTGTTTGGTATCTACAATCTTCCGGAAACTTCCATATATGGAACATGTCAACAATACGGCAACAATGCGCTGCCCCCGATGGCTGAAACTGATCACGTGGTTTTCCAAGATGGCCGTTTTGTAGTGTTTACGCTACGCAACGATTTCACACAGAACTGAAAAATGCATCGTTCAAAGAAATGTAACCTGCAGTCAACTGCTCAGCGTAAGAAATCACGCAATCAACAACTGGCAAATGCTCGTAAGCAACGAAAAGTCTGCCAGAAAGTCGTAAAGATTACAGAAACTTCTGAATGCGACCCAGCAAACCAACGCACACCATCATCATTTCCAAGTGTTTTGACAGTGAATCTGAATGAATCAGTGCCATCGTGTTCTTCTCAAAGTTGTGGAAGTGACTCTTTTATTACCCGAAGCGAATTTAAAAGAGATACGTATAAATATATGACATCCTCTAGCAGCAAGGATGCTTCTGGTGACGACAATGGATACCAAACACGGGAACAAAGAGCAGTAATTGATTGCTCAGAATTTGATGAAATCATCAAAGTGTTATGTTGTCCAGTATGTAAAAACAGTCTTATTTTGAAAACTGACAGCAAGAAAGCCAAAGGATTAGCTGTGTATGCAGAGGTTTACTGCTCTTGTTGTGAAGAAGTGGTGTGTGGAAAATACCTATCTGCAAGAAGTAATGATGGGGATAGATGTTTTGCCATCAACAGCCAGTCAGTATATTCAGCGTTAGTTTGTGGGATGGGTGCAACAACATTCAATAATTTTTGTGAAAACATGAACCTGCAAGGTCTTCATCACAAAACATTTTACAACAACGCAAATAAACTATATTCAATGTTAGACAATCTTGAGGACACTGTTTCTCGCAAACTGTAAAATATGTTCGACAGGTTCATGCACAGCAGTTAGGCATCACTCTACACGACAATGATGTGCTAGATATTAGTGTCAGTTTTGATGGCACTTGGCTGACCAGAGGCCATACATACTACATTGGAGTTGGCTGTGCAGTGGATGTACTTACAGGACTTTTCATAGATGCTCATATTATGTCCACATATTGCCAGGTGTGTGAAACCACTGGCAAGACACTTTCCAGAGACAAACCAGATGAATTTGAAGCATGGAAGGCAGAACATCTTCCAAACCGTGATAACAATTTCACGGGATCTGCTGGAATGATGGAGGTGGAGGCTGCAAGAGTGTTGTGGCAACGGTCTGTGGCCCGTCATAAGCTTCGCTATACGTCAATACTTTCAGATGGTGACACCAAAACATTTGCGGAGCTTACGAAGATCAAACCATATGGAGATGACATTCAGATAGACAAAGAGGAGTGTATCAACCACGTCAGTAAACGCCTAGGAACAGCACTCCGCAATGTTGTTGCTGACTGCCGAAAGCAAGGTGTGACCCTAGGAGGACGCAGTAAAGGTCAACTTACACAAAATGTCATCCGTAAGCTGACAATTTATTACAGTAGGGCCATAAGAAACAACACAAGTGTAGAGTCCATGAGGAAGAGCGTTATGGCTTCACTGCATCACTGTTGTTCAACAGACAAAAGGCCACGTCATGAAATGTGCCCAAGTGGAGAACAATCTTGGTGTTTTTTTTCAATCTGCACTGGCTAAGCATCAGGTCCCAGGTCCTCATGACAAGATGTTACACACACATGGCTCAACCGTGACAAGCTTGAGAAATACCTTTTGCCAATTTATGAAAGGCTGTCTGACACGAAACTACTAAGTAGATGTGTGTCAGGTCAAACTCAGAATTCAAATGAGTGTTTACACAGCTTGATATGGGCTCGATGTACTAAGGACAACTTTGCCTCCCTCAAGCGCGTTCTGTTTGCAGTTGTAACTGCTGCAAGAGAGTTCAACTTTGGAGCTGCTGCTGATCAAGACACTGCCCAGTTTTTTTGGATTTTCTACAGGCCTGCATATGCAGAGACTAGGAGCATCTAGGATGGAGAAGCGAATTCGAAACAGCTTAAAATATAAGAAAGACAAACAAACTAAGAGACGCGACAGTGCACGAGTGGCCAAACTGAAGAGACAAGGTGAGCTGCATGCCTTGGAGGGAGGTCCTGCATATGCAGCAGGATCATTCTAAATCACAGGTACAATTGTAAACTGTTTGTCATTGTGAAATAAAAAAAATTATTACTAAAATATTTATTTTAGCATTAAAAAAACATAAAAATAATTAGTTTTTCCCCGTTTTCTCATTTTGCCATATTTTTTAATTTGTTTCAATTAATTTCAAAAACGATGTGTCACATTCCAATGAAACTTGGCAGACTTATTCTTAATTGTATTATGTACATTTTGTCAAGAGCTTTTTTAAAACTCAGGTATAGTTTTTGTGCAGTAGTAAGAAAAAAAAAAACAATTGTCAAAGAAAATGTGGAAATTACTTTTTAAATATGGGAAAAGAAAATGCCAAGTGATATCACTAAAAGCTGCTGACAGAATATACATATTCTATTTCTGTACCTATATACACAAAATGAAGCATGTAAATTAATAAATAACAGTTTTAGACCATACTTAAGAAATCCAATATGGCCGCGGTTTATCTTTGTTTCCATGGCAACCGTTACGTGAAAAGTTAATTTGACAGTATTTTATCAATCATCAGTCATCAGTATCAAACCCTATACCATAACAAAACATAGAAATTAAATATTATAGAATTTAAATTTTTCAGGTTAGCATCGCCTTATGGACTGAATGGTTCGATGTGCAATGAGGATGATATGTCGACTAACTAACTAACTAACTCGACATACAGCCGCAGAAAGCGTTTGCATATATATATATATATATATATATATATATATATATATATATATATATATATAATACACATATGTTTGTTTGCACATGTGTATTATGTAAATGTTTGTTTAAACATATGTGTAGAACATACATGTTAGTTTGCACATATGTAATATATAATTGTTAGTTTGCAGCTATTCGTAATATGTTAATGTTAGTTTGCAGCTATATGATATATAAATACACACATATTGTTTGGCGCTGAAAGAAGTAGGGGTAAGAATTAGAGACTTAACGGACGCACCAGACAACATAAACATTGAAAATCGGTTCCAATGTTGTACCGACCGTAATTCCAACCTGTCACCTCGAAATGACGACACCGCATCTCTGCCGGAACAAGTGTACCTCGACGCATGACCAGCTAGACACTCCAAACAAAAAAAGTGTCTTCATTAGCCAGGACTATCATCCACGTGAACCCACAACTATGGAATATGGACACAATTCTTATCCAACCATTGAAATAGCACCATAGGTCTCATCTATATCTGTAAAACAGAGTGTATGTTTGTTTGTGTGTGGGGATTTATGTATTGGATGCGTTCGATAACGGTACATCATATTGAGATGAAATTTTCTACACGTCTTCCTTTCATTCATTTGCAACCGACTATAATAATTTCTTAATGTAAAATCTTCGACTTATTTAATAACATTTACTTTTCCATTTTCATTATATAATGTCTATATAGCAGGGGGACTTCACTCTAGAAAAGTTATTTCAAGGGGCATAACTTTTAATAACATTTCTATATACTTTATAGTCATATTGTTGGACTTACTTGCACTATTGTTAAACTCTTTGTCTATAGTTATTTTCAGGCATATGAGTTATAATAAATAATGATATAATCTTTAAGGCATTTTCAAAGTTTTCATAAAAATAATGCATAATGCATAACATTGTAACCCATCTTTTTCTACAGTTTTCATTGAATGGTATGTGGAAGGACATTCTTTTAAGTTACTGTGCGCCAAGAGCTGGGCGAAACCACGCCGGTCAGACAGATAGACAGACAGACAGTCGGGAACGGGAGAGCTTATATGACTACTTATATGAATTAAATTAGATGCTCCCCACCAGGGACTGGGTGAAGCCGGGCCGGGACAGACAGACAGACAGACAAACAGATAGTCGGGAACGGGAGAGCTTATATGACTACGTATATGAATTAAATGAGATGCTCCCCACCAGGGACTGGGTGAAGCCGGGCCCGGTCAGACAGACAGATAGACAGACAGACAGATAGTCGGGAACGGGAGAGCTTATATGACTACTTATATGAATTAAATGAGATGCTCCCCAACAGGGACTGGGTGAAGCCGGGCCGGGTCAGCCAGACAGACAGACAAACAAGCAGACAGACTGATAGATAGATAGATCTCCTCCAGGGCCTGGGCGAAGCCGGGCCGGGTCAGCTAGTAAATTTATATTAAACCAGGATAGGTCAAATAACATCTCTTCTTTTCTCCGGGTCATGCTGGTGTGCTGGGGAATGAACAGGCGGACAGTTTGGCTGGCTCGGCAAAACTTGGTGGAGTATTGATGCATGACAAGGCAGGCGTGGTTGCGACCTTGTGGGAGCACGTGTACACCTCGGAGGAGCAAACGGATAACCATGGTCTGGCAAGAATGCGACAGCGAGGGGTGACGAGGGGATCTGGCCGACGATCAACGCTCAGAGGAAAGGCGAGACGGACATATAATCAGATTGCTACTGGTACTATGAGTGTTGGAACTCTTCGCTGGCTGCTGAGGATGGGGACGGAGAACTTAAACGAATGCCCCGAATGCTGTGATGTCGGTTCCTAAATCAATCAATCAATAAATCAGGTCATATAACAAACACATCGAACCGTAATGATGTATCTAGTATAGTCACGAACATTTAAAGAAGAGAAATGATTGGTCGGTTGCAATGTTGTACATGTATTACACATAAATATCAATTGGGGAACCCTTTGAGGCCACAAGACAGTTAATAAATAAATACACACGTATTGTTTGGCGCACATAAAAGTAGGGGTAAGAATTATAGACTAGAGGACGCAGCAGACAACATGTGTATTTATTTATTAACTCTCTTCTGGCCTCACAGGGTTCCCCAATTGATATTTGTGTGTAATATATGATATATGCAAATGTTTATTTTCATATATATGTACATGGTAGTTTGCACATATATGCAATTTATAAATGTTAGTCTGCACATATGTAATATATACATATTAGTTTGCAGATATTTATAATCTGTAACTGTTTGCAGATATATGTAATATTCAAATGTTAGTTTTCAGCTTCATGTAATATGTAAAATGTTAGTTTATAGCTGTATGTAATAAGTAAATGTTATTTTGTACATATGTAAATTTTAGTTTGTGCATATGTAATATGTAAATGTTAGTTTGCACTGATATAATATGTACATTTTAATTCGCATATCATTTTAATTTGCAGATATCTATTATGTAAATATTAGTTTACACATATGCAGCAATTAATATTAGATTGCAGATATATATATATAATGACTGACTGGCACCTTGTCGTCTTGACAGACCATAGTTTGTAAAATTAAGTTAAATCCATTCATAGCACAAAGCCTGGGCTTAATGTAGAGACCACGTGTTGCCCATGCAGCATGATGCCTCTTTCATCCTGCGCACTTTACTCCAGAGGAAATTTAACACCAATACGTCTGGAACAAACCAAACTGCAGAAACTGCAAGATCAGCAAAATAATGCTCTAACTGTCCGACTGTTGGAGCTTCCATTCTAGACCAGTTGCCGACCACGGCTTAGGGTCTGGTCTTCCCTGTCTTGACATTTAATTTAGGTTGCATTTCCTAGCAATAGAGTAAGATTCTTACGCTCCCAATTGCGCTCCTCCGCACGAAACTATTGACTATTCATTATTCTGATGAAGTCATTCCAGACTGATTAGAATTCACAAACAAAAGGGGGCTTGAGAACTATTGGTATTCTTAGTGAGAGGAATAATTTCATAATGTGCTTCTATCTTTCACGGGACCTCCACCTAGAAAAACCCGAGTCTGAATAATCAAGGTTCATATTCTTGACTATTAAACAATTGAGAGGAATGGGCCCCAGCTTCTAATGAACACTAGAATACGGGTAATGCACAACGTGATCCTAATTCCTATCACAATATATGACACAATTATAACTGCATTAGGGCAATATCATGAGACTAATGGCAAATAACCAATTAGCAGACCAATCATCAATCCCCAAGGCTGGTATTTTGGTACATGAGTGTCCCATCCCATCCATACTCATACACCATTGCCAAAAGCCCCTTTTCTCAAGCTAGACCTGGTTAACAAGCATTATCAAATCATCACAATTAATCATGTACTCTTTCCCTACTGTGTAATATCAATATCTGCTACAGCAGGTAATAAGCCAAACTGCATAAGCAATATTTCACATGTGCAACAAACACATATGAAAAACACATGTCTTTCCCCTGAAAAATAGCATGAACCCTCAATTCCATTCAGCCAACCGAGACACAGGTTCGAACACATATTGTCCTTTTCAGAACGTAGCTCATATGAAGCTAAACCAATGTTGCAAAGGAACAAGTGCAATATATTCAGAGATAAACTGCATTCAATTCAAATCTTTAAGAGTGCCTGTTAGCAGTTCTCATGAATTGCTCCGCTCAGGCGGAGGATACAATCAGACAGGTGTGCCCCCTGGAGAACATTAGGCGTGGAGAGGAGTGGGTCAGAGTGCCAGCGGAGCAGTCAGACTTGTGCAGTTATAATCACATTAAGCCGGGAGTGCAGGGAGTGGCCAGCAGGGGCCACGGAAGTGGAAATCCAGCAACTAATTCAGGACAATGCTCACTCGAGTGATGTGATTATCTACACAGATGGTTCGGTGTCAAGAGGTGAGAGAAGTGGCTGGGGGTTCATAGCCAAAGCTAATGGTCGATTTTTGGGGCAGGAAAGCCTGGCATATGATACCACAACATCCAGCTTAAGAATGGAAGTGGAGGCAGTCACTGCGGCTCTCCGCTGGATGGAGAATACGACACACACACACATTGTGATTGTAACTGACTCAGAAAGCATGCTGACGAGGGTGAGGACGGGCAGACTTCATGCGGAGTGGCTTGTTTCGCTTCGGAGGTCACGGGTGACAAGCATCGCCTGGATCTTTTCTCCGGGGCATGCCGGTGTGCTGGGAAATAAACAGGCGGACAGATTGGCTGGCTCTGCAGAACTTGGTGGAGTATTGATACATGACAAGGCAGACGTGGTTGCGGCCTTGTGGGAGCACGTGCACACCTTGGAGGAACAAATGGATTACCATGGTCTGGCAAGAATGAGACAACGAGGAGTGACGAAGGGATCTGGCCGACGCTCAACGCTCAAGGGAAAGGCGAGGCGGACTTATAATCAGATTGCTACTGGTACTATTAGTGTTGGAACTCTTCGCTGGCTGCTGAGGATGGGAATGCCCCGAATGCTGTGATGTCGATTCCTAAATCAATCAATCAATCATGAATGTGAAATAGCCACCAGTCATCACAGGAACTTAGCAATTCTGGCGTGCAATGCACGTACTGCCACATTTGGATAAAAGCAAGCGTATGTCCTTCTACTAATGTGAGATGTTACTTATAAAATCACCATCTCACTCACTCAAGCATTCTCAGCATTTACAGGGAAAATATTACATGTAAATCACACATCCTGATCACGAAAGTGATAAACGTAGACTCATAAGAGCATTACTACAGTTTGATTAAACATGTGCAAAGTTATGCATTGAGAGTGATTTACACTCATCAAGCATGCGTAGATTTTCATAGCAGACGACCGATAGACCTGGCAGAATATTCAGCGTGGTAGACATGCCAGGCTGAAGAAAGCAACATTCAGTATAACTTCACAATGAAGTTCTGATCTTCACTTATACATTTCTCATACAAATATTCTGCCATTCGTCTCTTTCTTCTCACTAGGCATAGCCAGAACATTTAAAAACGATTTATAGTGGTACGTTTGACCCAGAGAACACAAATCATATAGTATTATCAGGGCTTAACTTAGCACCACATCGAGGTGCATCTTATCAAGATGGAATCAAAGCTGCAACTGTTAGACCATGGATTTGGCCTAAAAGAAAGCGTTACTCGGGGAGGTATTAATCAACCAAATGACGCCATGCGTCGCTTTGCTCCCCTTCTTGCTTCTAGAAGCTTCCATGCTAAGAATATATATATGTTATCAGGATGGATTCCGTTCACGATTAAATGTATTGAGAATTGTTTTATGGACAGGGAATGTGGATGACTGGCGACGCCATGTCACAAATACCAAAGGACATCTTATTTGGTGAATACAGATGGGTAACAGATCTCTGGGTCGGCCTCTACTACGATACACAGGTGTGTGTAAGCGGGACATGATTGATACAGGCATTGATAAAGTCCATTGGGAGCAAGTCACCGCTGAACGTGTTGCATGGAGGAAAAATATCAGAAATAGAATAAAGACAAAGGAGAAAATTATTGCAGATAAGTCACACACCGAGCGTGTGAGACGTAAGATAGTGCATGATGGTGGAAATGACCATGTGTTTCACTTGCATCCACTGTGGACGAACATTTGGAGCGCCTTATCAGTCACATTCGCTACCTCCATGGGTTGTAGTTATTATTCCCTTTTGAAGCACAAACTATCGTCTGTCAAGACGGCAATGTGCCAATGATGATATAATTGTCCAGGATTCGCAACCGTATGATATAATTGGTTCTATGTAACATGAAAGAACGTTCTTAATTTGACAGAATGCAGTTTTTGCTTATCCTATTCTGTTCTCTATCTCAGTAATGTATCTTCTATCTGATGTTATCCATGTTTCTAGATATCTGAATTTCTGTACTTGTCCCAAGATAACGTCATTTACTTTAATTGCACAGTTAGGCACAATCTGTTTCTTTGATATCACCATTCGGTCTTTCTATTATTCAAACTGAGTCCCATATTTTAACTTACTACAACCAGCGTGTCTATAATTTCCTGTAGTTCCTTCTGGCTTGTTGCTATCCAGACGGTGTCATAGTTAATACATAAATGCTATTTTGTAGCTTTGTGAAATTAAGATTCAGAAAAAGGCAGACGGCTAGTTGCTTATATTCCAGTAGGCTGCCTATTGCATTAACGCGTGGGCGGGTTCCTTGTGATTGTCGCACAGAGGTCTCCTGGACAATGAACTGCACATTCAATTGAACAACGGATTTTTGTTGGTGCTCTGGCGATCTGGTCTTGTGGAAGCTACTGTTTCCTTCTCGTGTTAACAAGGGACAATGATGAGCGTATCGTGAGTTTTCGCTGGCACAGAAATAGAGCAATTATGGGTCGACCAATTGCTGTGAAATCGTACAGCTACCATTATAAGTTAAAGTGAAGTATACACCATGTATTAGTTACAGAGAAGCATATATTACCTTACGTATTTTCTTCAACGTCGCTAACGCTACTGCTGTCGTCTTCAGTGTCCGTGTCGCTTTCAGCGCCGACTTTCTTAATTAGATTGACTGTACCAGCGTTATTGACGATATTAGCCTGAGTGATGAGTAGTGGCTCTTGTGCATAGTTGTGGATAACACTATTGGCGAACTTTATATGTATAGGACTATTGATCCTGGTTTTTGAATAGAACAACATATTCATCAAATGTTACTAAACACTAAACAGTAGTTTAGTAAGCCGAAGACAGTTAAAATAAAAGTAGTCAAAAGAGAAAGCTAAGAAAATGTAAAGTAAAGAGCAACCAACAACAACACATATGGATAAGTAGATACCAGTAAATAAAGTAAGGATCAAACAACAAGATATTGATAAGTAGGTATCCGTAAGTAAAGTAACGAGCAAACAACAACAACACATACGAATAGTACGTATCAGTAAGTGAAGTAGGGAGAAAACAACAACACATATGGATAAGTAGGTATCCGTAAGTAACGCAACAGAGCAAACAACAACACGTATGGATAAGTAGGTATCCGTACGTAACGCAACAGAGCAAATAACAACACATATGGATAAGTAGGTATAAATTAGTAACGCAACAGAGCAAACAACAACACATATGGATAAGTAGGTATCAGTAAGTAAAGTAAGGATCAAACAACAACACATATGGATAAGCAGGTATCAGTAAGTAAAGTAAGGATCAAACAACAACACGTATTGATAAGTAGGTATCAGTAAGTAAAGTAAGCAGCAAAAATAATACATATGTATAAGTTTAGTTTAGTTTAGTTCAGCTTAGTTTAGTTTAGTTTACTTTTGTCAACGGATCAACATCACCGCACACGAGTGTAACCCATAAGTGCTCCGTTCTACTTCTAACTCAAGCCTGAAACCGGAGAAATTCAGCTCAGTGCACGAACTCCGTAGCACCGGCAAGCATCCTGAAATACCGTGGGTAGATTTTTAACTCGAATTATTGCCCGGGCAGCGCCGTTAGGCTACTCTTTTTTCCATTTCCAACTGCCAAGGGACCTTTTACGTGCGCAACAATACACACGGGCGTCCGATCTCACTACCCAGAGACCAGGGGAAATTTTGTTACTAGAAGTCCACGTGAAAAAATCCCGGCCCTCATCGGAGCTTGAGCCCGGGACCTCCAGCACTCGAGGCGGACACCATACCTCGAGACCACTCAGCACCACCCCCCACCCTCCTCACCCCCCAACCCGACATGTGATACACAGTCATAGGTAGGTATCAATCATACACAGCCATAGTTACGTATCAGTGATACACAGTCATAGGTTGTAAAGAATGTTAGTTGCATGTCCTTTCCAGGACGTAGTAGTCAACCTTCAGGATATTTTGCTGTTTGTGATTCCTGTTCAAGTTTACGTTCAGTAGTGTGCCATTGTTTTCTGAACGACCGGCACCCATACCATTTCATAAAGAACCAACGTAAGGCGGTCTGCTGCCAAATCTGCCCGCAGCTGTGTTTCGAACGCGGTAAGTGGGATTACGAAGTGCATCCATAACACCTTCGCCACGGAGCAGTGTCATAGGTAGGTGTAAGTGATACACACACAGTCACAGTTACGTATCAATGATACACCGTAATATGTATATATCAATGATACACAATCTTAGGTGAGTACCAATGATAAACAATCATAGAAGAGTATTAGTAATACACAATTATATGTAAGTATGGATATGACATACATTGAGACGATAGTAAGTATGGAGAGGCAGGCATGGCCATGGGAATGTTATTCCCATGGGAATCCCATGGGAAAGGTCCCATGGGATGGGATGGGATGGGATGGAATGGGATGGGACAGGCATAACTTATCATGGGATGGGATGGGTGGGACGGAAAAATATGTCCCATGGACAAGCCTGTGGGTAGGGCATACATAGAGATACTTGTAAGAAAGGATAGGGCATACATTGAGACAATAGTAATTATGGAAAGGACATATATTTCGACAATACTAAATATGGATAGAACATACATTGAGACAATAGTAATTATGGAAAGGACATATATTTCGACAATACTAAATATGGATAGAACATACATTGAGACAATAGTAATTATGGAAAGGACATATATTTCGACAATACTAAATATGGATAGAACATACACTGAGACAATAGTAATTATGGAAAGGAAATATATTGCGACAATAGTAAATATGGATAGAACATACATTGAGACAATAGTAATTATGGAAAGGAAATACATTGCGACAATAGTGTTGTTTGTCCATCAAGAATGGTGATGACCATTCATTTCATCCGGTGGGGTTGAAAGTATGGAGCCGTGAGTTATAAAATGGCTGATAAGGCCTATTTTGGCTCGAAATTTTCTTTGACAATGTGGGCAAAGAATGCTTGATGTTCCAGGAGCAGGATCTCCTGCAGTGGTTTTTCTGTCCTGCCTTTTCTTCACAGTCTCTTGCAGTCCTGGTTGCCTCACACGTGACTGCACCCTTGCGTAATGATGCGCGCCATGAATTTCGGTCTTTGGCAGCAGTTTCCCAGGTGTCAAGATGAATTCCAAAAGCTTTCAGTGAGTTTTTCAGTGTCTTTAAAAAGATTCCTCTGGCCGTCCTAGGGAGCGTTTACCACAACGCAGCTCGCCGTAAAAAAATTCGTTTAGGGAGCCTGTTATCTGGCATGCGAGTTACGTTACCAGCCCAGCGAATCTGATTCTTCATTAGTATAGTGTGGATACTGGGCATGTACGATCTTTCTAGAACTTCAGTGTCTGGGATCTTGTCTTGCTATTTAATCTTCAATAGCTTCCTAAGGCAGAGACTGTGTGGAAGTGGTTTAATTTCCTAGCGTGTCGCTGATAAACAGTCCAGGTTTCACAAGCATATAGCAGTGTGGATAATACAACTGCTTTGTAGACTTTCAGTCTTTGTTTGCAGCTTAATTCAATTTCTGTCCCATACATTCTTGTAGTCTGCCAAAGGTCACGCTGGCGTTGGAGATTCATGGATTCACTTCGTCATCAATTGTGGCAGCTTGTGACACAGTGCTGCCAAGATAGGTGAATTTGTCCACAACACTTAGTCTATGACCGTTCACCTTGATATTCGGCACGGTGTGATTATTCCCTGGAGCTGGCTGATACATAACTACAGTCTTCTCCAAGTTGATATTGAGCTCAAAGTTGGCACAGGCATATGAGAAAGCTGAAACAGTGTGTTGCATGTCCGCCTCTGAGTTGGCATATAGAGCGCAATCATCAGCAAACAGCAGCTCTCTGACGTGTCGCTGTTAGTTTTGGTTTTAGCTTTCAGCCTTCTGAGATTGAACAACTTTCCATCCATGCGGTAGTTGATGTCTATTTCAATGTCATTATTCTCGAAAGCATTCGTCAACATAGCTGAAAACATGAGGCTGAACAGTGTTGGTTCCAGGACATGTATGCATTTTAAGATGTATGTATGTACAGATAGATGGATGGATGGAAGTATGAATAGATGGTTGGAACATTATATCCGCACATTCACGCAATATCAGCGATGATGTACATCATACTTCAGCCAAAGTATCATTTATTTTTTAACTTAATATGATATATAACTCTGCAGTGTGCACCTGACAAGATGCAGCGAAATATGCCAGGCATTAAATCGTGCAATATTTTATTTATAGCGTCTGTATGTAAATTCACTAAGAGAATGCATTGTATTGAAAGGAAAGATAACTGAACAAGGAACTATGTAAATTCACTAAGAGAATGCATTGTATTGAAAGGAAAGATAACTGAACATGGACAGAATATATAAGAAAGTTATACGATGACGGTGATAGATCAGAAACTAATAATTACGATAATTGAAGGACCACCAATACTAACAGCACTAGTTGATACAACACACGAGGAAAGGTCAATTCCCGGGGTCAGATAACATCAGACGGTCCACAGGGGGGAAAATGTTCGCCCGTTTATTCGACTGTCTGTATGTTCGCTCTGTTCTATGACAATGAGCATACTTACACTGTAATGTTTCCACTCTGTAAAGCTGACGTCACATGTGTGGTGCACTGCTCGCTGCAACCATTGAGTTGTAGAGAAAACTTGGCCCAGTGTTCTTCTATTTTCTGTCTAATGTCTTCAAGGTCCTGGGTACCGGGACAAAGAGGGAGGCCTGAAATAGTTGGTTCAGTCCGGAAAATAGTCAGAGTGGAATCGTTTGCTGTTCTGTAAGATGTCCGAAGAGTGTTGCACTCAGTCCTGCTGTGAGTTTGATGGTCATCTGTTTATGAATGGAGTTATATAAAACAAGGTACACACAATTTAGTAAAAGAAAACAACAGTTATGCATTACAGCTGAATAAGCCAGTTATGTATGTATGTATGTATGTCTTCTACCTGCCTGCTTGCCTGCATGCATGTATGTATGTATTATGTATGTGTGAGTGTGTATGTGTGTATGTATGTATGCATGCATGTATGTATGTAGTAGTACCAGCACCGGGTGTAGTAATCTCGTGCATTTATCATGAGTACAATGATTATGTATGATTACTTGACAGACGTTTGTGGCATTGTGTACAGGATATAAAGAAAAGTGCATGGCGATACAGATAAACTTTTTCTGAGTTTATGTATCGTGCCAGATTATATCTACAACCGCACATAAACACATTCATAAGTATTGATTGGAGGTCATAAAAGTAGAGCTTGGAGGATACAATAGACAACATCAACATCGAAATACAGATTGGAGGACACACCACACAACATCAACGTAGAAGTAGCCATTGGAAGACACACCAGACAACATAAACATAGGAGTAGAGATTGGAAGACTCACCAGACAACATATATATAGTGCCATGAGTCAGATTAATTAAGACCTGAGTAACAGCAACACAGATTGTTGAGACATTAAGAGTGATAAATAATCACGGAGAGTTATAAGGAAAAGACACCGGTAACGGGCTAAAGATAGTAGCCAATCGAGCGGCAGGACGGAGGGCACGTGATATGGTTTTGAACACAGTGGGCGGACAGTGGAGAAGGCAGTTGGTCCGGGAAACACAGCCAGGTTGACATCGTGAAAATGGACAAGACCAGCTGTATCATATGAAGATGTAGGCAGTGTTTCAAAGGTGAAGAGGAAAGCATACGAGTCAAGCGGCATGGACCGCGGTGGAGTGTTGTAGAATCTGTGTGACAGCTAGAGCGATGGCCGGTACACAGCAGGCTTGTAAACACACGGCAGTACAGAAAACTGGGTGAGCCGTGTCGCTCGCTGGATTGAGGGCCCGGTAATGACGCGGTACAAACTGTAAGTTGATAAATTGTTCCAATGTATTCTTAAGTAATGGTGCTATGAATAAAGTCATTTATTCGTTCGGTCGGCTTTTGGAACTGCTATTCTTTGTGCTATTGGACGTGTTCATTCTTAAGTTGTCAGGGTGCATACAACATAACCCCTAGTAACACACTGGCATATAGAAGTAGAGATTGGAAGACACACTAGACAACATAAACATAGGAGTAGAGATTGGAGGACACACCAGACAACATCAACATAAGAGTAGAGATTGTAGAACACACCAGACAACATCAGCATAGACGTAAAGATTGGAGAAAAACCAGACGACCTAACCATAGAAACAGAGATTGGAGAACACACCATAAAATATAAACATAGAAGTAGAGTCTGGGGAACACACCAGAAAACATCAACATAGAAGTAGAGATTGCAGGACACACCAGACAATATGGATATAGAAGTAGAGATTGGATGAAACACAAGGCAACATCAATATAGGAGTAGAGTGTGGAGGATGGGATGAGGTTACTCCATCCATATTAAATGTGGATTGAACATCAATTATAACTCGTTAACAAAATACGCTGAACTCACCTCGAACAGTCACAAGTGTGACAAATAGACTGACGCCAATCCAATGAACGATCTCACGTTTATCATCTAGTATCTACGAAACTCCCTACTCTATTCAATAGTTCACCTTGAGGCGCAAACCCGCTATTTCGCTGTTCTGAATTCAGGCATGTCTAGGCTTGGTTCCTGCATTGTATATCCTTGCCAATCGATCGTTCCTGCTGTTATCTATTTTGCTGAAGCTCGGAATAATCGCATCCAGCTCTTCACCAACACGGGCTTCTCGAAGATACGTCCTCTCCTTATCGGAATCACACACAATGTCCTTTGTTGTCTTGTGACGTCCTTTACGTTCCCAATGGTATCTCCATTTTTTTTTTTGGTCCACTTTCGTGCATAACTGGAAAACCCCATTTTCCTTTTGGTGGCGTGTGCCGTCATATGGCAGAGGACACACACGACAACACCAAAATACTAGTAGATACTGGAGGATACACCAGACAACATCAACATAGGAGTAGAGATTGGAGGACACACCAGAAAACATCAAAATAGAAAAGAGATTGGAGGATACACCATAAGCATAGAAGTAGAGAGTGGACGGACATCAGACAACATAAACATAGAAGCAAAAATTGGAGGACATGCCAGACACATAAGCATAGAAGTAGAGATTGGAGAACATGCCAGACAATATCAACATAGGAGTAGAGATTGTACCTTTGGTAAGGATGACTCTCATGTCCTTTTCAGGGCTCATCACCCACTGGTCCAAGCCTGACACCCAGCTCGCGCCTATAGCTCCTAGTAGCTGTCAGCATGCGACAGCGGCCACCCCCCCCCCCCCCCCCCCCCCCCCCTCCCCGGGCAACAGCTGTGAGAGGCTGGCTAAACCAGGCGTGGGTAGCCGATTTGGTGTCAAACCAAGCGGTAAACTAGGGTATGCCTACCCAGCATGTGAACACAGGATTCGGCACACTGAACAAATCATTCCTGATTCAACGGGCAAGACGGCGTTTACCTGCAAAGCGTTGTGGAACGTAATGAGCACGGCAAGGCACGTAGAGCGCCCTGGTCATCCACTGCACCTGTATTCGTCTCCAGTCGTCTCGACTTGTCTTGCCACTGGACTCAGATGGACTCAGGCGAGAGAGTAAGGTCGACGAAATGCGCAACTCTTCCTCACTTTAATCCAAGTCATCGGGCAAGTCATTCTTCATCCAACGTCATATATCACCTTCAAGCCCTGTGGCGATGGGCGAGCGGCGAAGCGGCAGGCGTGGGTACGCTAGCAGCCGTAGTTGCAGACCTGCACACAGGCGGCTCAGGCCATATGGTCGTCTTATACACCGGAGCAGCAGTGGGATTCGGCAGTCCCCTGAGCGACTGAGCAGCCCTTTGTCCTTTATAGGAACACACTGCTCACCTCCATAGCATGAGGAAGGGGCTAGAAAAGGTGCCCTAAACATTGTCTGCTCCATCACTACCTAACCAGCTAGCCGTGGTTGGTAGGTACCCTAACTGCGGTCGACATACAAACAAAGATAAAACAAGTAAAGCTAAAAGAGCAAACCATATTCCCTTAAAATAGGCCCATCTCGATCAAGGTCTTCTTTCTGAGAGTCAATGTGGCTTCAGAAAAGAACGTTGAATTGTTGACATGATTTTCGCTGCAAGGCAGCTGCAAGAGAAATGTCAGGAACAGAACTGCGAAATGATCTCCACTTTCAATGACCTTACCAAGGCTTTTGATACAGTCAGCAGAGAAGGACTGTGGAAGATTATGGAAAAATATGGCTGTCCACGAAAGTTTGTCCAAATAGTGCGGCTATTTCATGATGGCATGCAGGCAAGAGTACAGGAAAATGGTGAACTGTCTGAGCCTTTTCCTGTCACCTTTGGAGTGAAACAAGGATGTGTCCTGGCACAACACTGTTCAGCCTCATGTTTTCAGCTATGTTAACGAATTCCTTCAAGAACAACGGCATTGGAATAGACATCAACTACCGCATGGATTGAAAGTTATTCAATCTCAGAAGGCTGAAAGCTGAAACAAAATTAACAGCGACACCGTCAGAGCGCTCCTGTTTGCTGATGATTGCGCTCTATACGCCAACTCAGAGGCGGACATGCAACATAATGTTTCAGCTTTCTCACATGCCTGTGCCAACTTTGGGCTCAATGTCAACTTGGAGAAGACTGTAGTTGTGTACCAGCCAGCTCCAGGGAATAACCACACTGTGCCGAATATCAAAGTTAATGGTCATAGACTAAGTGTTGTGGACAAATTCACCTATCTTGGCAGCACTGTGTCACAAGCTGCCACAATTGATGACGAAATGAATGCAAGAATCTCCAAGGCTAGTGCGGCCTTTGGCAGACTGTACAAGAATGTATGGGACAGAACTGGAATAAGCCTGCAAACAAAGCTAAAAGTCTACAAAGCAGTTGTATTATTCACAATGCTATATGCTTGTGAAACTGGACTGTTTATCAGCGACACGCTAGGAAATTACACCACTTCCACACAGTCTGCCTAAGGAAGCTACTGAAGATTAAATGGCAAGACAAGATCCCAGACACTTAAGTCCTAGAAAGAGCGTCCATGCCCAATATCCACACTCTACTGATGAAGAATCAGATTCGCTGGGCTGGTCACTTGACCCGCATGCCAGATCACAGGCTCCCTAAACGAATTTTTTACGGCGATTTGCGTTGTGGTAAACGCTCTCAAGGTGGCCAGAGGAAACGCTTTAAAGACACTCTGAAAATCTCACTGAATGCTTTTGGAATTCATCATGACACCTGGGAGGCTGCAGCAAGAGACCGAAATTCGTGGCGTGCATCATTACACAAGGGTGCAGTCATGTGTGAGGCAACCAGGACTGCAAGAGCTGTAAAGAAAAGGCAGGACAGAAAAAACACTGCAGGAAATCCTCCAGAGACGTCAAGCATTCTTTGTACACATTGTCAAAGAACATTTCGAGCCAAATTGGCCATATCAGCCATCTTAGAACCCATGGCTCTATACTTTCAACTCCACTGGATGAAATGAATGGTCATCATCATTCTTGATGGACAAACAACAGAAGTAGAGATTGTAGGACATGCAAGACTTCATCACCATATGAGTAGAGATTGGAGGACACACCAGACTACAAAAAATATATAAGTAGAGATTGGAGGACACACCAGCGAAAATAAACATTGAAATAGAGATTGGAGGATATGGCAGAAAACATAAACATAGAAGTAGAGATTGGAGGACACACAAGACAACACCAAAATACTAGTAGAGATTGGAGGACACACCAGACAACATCAACATAGGAGTAGAGATTGGAGGACACACCAGACAACATAAGCATAGAAGTAGAGAGTGGAAGGACTTGAGACAACATAAACATAGAAGCAGAGATTAGAGGACACACCAGACAATATCAACATAGAAGCAGAGATTGGAGGATACACCAGACAACATAAACATTTAAGTAGAGTTTGGAGGATACACCAGACAACATCAACATAGAAGAAGAGATTGGAGGATACACCAGACAACATAAGCATAGAAGTAGAGATTGGAGGATACACCAGACAACATAAACATTTAAGTAGAATTTGGAGGACACACCAGACAACATCAACATAGAAGAAGAGATTGGAGGATACACCAGACAACATAAACATTTAAGTAGAGTTTGGAGGATACACCAGACAACATCAACATAAAAGAAGAGATTGGAGGATAAACCAGACAACATCAACATAGAAGAAGAGATTAGAGGATATGCCAGACAACATCAACATAGAAGAAGAGATTGGAGGATATGCCAGACAACATAACATAGAAGTAAGAGATTGGAGGACACACCAGACAACATAAACATAGAAGTAGAGATTGGAGGACACACCAGACAACATAAACATAGAAGTAGAGATTGGAGGACACACCAGACAACATAAACATAGAAGTAGAGATTGGAGGACACACCAGACAACATAAACATAGAAGTAGAGATTGGAGGACACACCAGACAACATAAACATAGAAGTAGAGATTGGAGGACACACCAGACAACATAAACATAGAAGTAGAGATTGGAGGACACACCAGACAACATAAACATAGAAGTAGAGATTGGAGGACACACCAGACAACATAAACATAGAAGTAGAGATTGGAGGACACACCAGACAACATAAACATAGAAGTAGAGATTGGAGAACACACCAGACAACATAAACATAGAAGTAGAGATTGGAGGACACACCAGACAACATAAACATAGAAGTAGAGATTGGAGGACACACCAGACAACATAAACATAGAAGTAGAGATTGGAGGACACACCAGACAACATAAGCATAGAAGTAGAGATTGGAGGACACACCAGATAACATAAGCATAGAAGTAGAGATTGGAGGATACACCAGACAACATAAGCATAGATGTAGAGATTGGAGGATACACCAGACAACATAAGCATAGAAGTAGAGATTGGAGTATACACCAGACAACATAAACATAGAAGTAGAGATTATAGACAGGCCAGACAGCATAAACATTGAAATAGAGTTTGAGGGGACACACCAGACAACATAAAAATAGAAGAAGAAATTGGAGGACACACCAGACAACATCAAGATAGAAATCCATGTTTACCATGCCGGGAATGGAATCTATCAACCCCATATGTTGACAGCGCTTCGCTTCAGGAACAAAGTGATGCATTAACAAATCGACACGCTTTCCTAGGCTTATTTGTGAACTACATTTGTTGTTGGGAAGTGCATATTTCTACAATTATCGTAAGCCGTAGTGTTTAAGCACACATTTAACTGAGTGTTTTCTGTTTGTCAACGGCATCTCTGATTTTTAATTGAAGAAAAAAAATATTTGTTTGTGCTTCCATTCCTATCAAATTTAATTTGTGCGGCATAGTTGTGGATTGTTACGCGGTCCATGCCAGACTGCTCCTCACTGTTTCCTTTGCTCACTGACTGGGCTGTAGGAACTGTCTACAACCCCAGCCCTAAAAATGTCCTTTATTTCTGTAATTATGTTGTCTTGTTTGCTAGGCTATGGTGTGTGCGTGCTTTCCACTCGACACACGTCTCATCTCTTCTCCTTCTATATCTTTATAGACCTCTTCCTTTTAGGCTGTTCTTCTTGTTCATCTCCTCCTTCAGTATTCTCCTTCGCTTCTTCAGTATTATTGGAGAGTGACACACACAAACATTAAATATTATTACCATCATTATGGAATGACAAACACAAACATTAAATGCTATTAAAATCATTATAGAATGACAAACACAAACATTAAATGTTATAACCATCATTATAAAATGACAAACACAAACATTAAATGTTATAACCATAATTATAGAATTACAAACACAAACATTAAATGTTATTACCATCATTATAGAACGACAGACACAAACAATAAATGTTATTACCATCATTATAAAATGACAAACACAAACATTAAATGTTATTACCATCATTATAGAATGACAAACACAAACATTAAATGTTATTACCATCATTATAGAATGACAAACACAAACATTAAATGTTATAACCATCATTATAAAATGACGCACTCCCGTGTGTTGCCGGGGCCCATAAGGGAAGCAAAGAATAGCAACACTGTAGCCTACCATGCATGTCGTAAGAGGCGACTAAGGATGCTATGGTTCCGTCGCCCTGCTACTGAGTGAGTGCGTGGTGCGACACTGTGAGCTGTGAGTTTCGTGTGAAATGCTTTTGAATCTGCCCGAGGTGTTTTTGGAATGTGACTGCATGTTCGGAGCGATGGCTGCTGGCCATTTCCCAGAGTTGACCGGTTTTTGCCTTATGCAGAAATGCGTGGCTGCTGGGCTTCTGGTTGACTGCCATTGCCATCGACGATGAACTGTATTTTCGTGAACTGTGTGGGTGAACATCTAGGAAACATCCAGATGGGATAATGACTGCCGATTCCATCAGAGATAAACTGGATGTTTCGTGGGGGACTATTGTGTTGACATTCTGGCGGCGGCATTATCCACAGTGTATCTGTGCGGGCTGTTGTTTGTCGAGACTCCTGTCTTTTCCACTTTTCACATTGGGCAGTGGGGAGCGTTTTATGTGATATTCACTGGCACAGGAACGGAGCATGATGGGGACAACCCGTTGCTGTGAAGTTGGAACCGCGACTAACTAACTAACTATAAAATGACAAACACAAACATTAAATGTTATAACCATAATTATAGAATTACAAACACAAACATTAAATGTTATTACCATCATTATAGAATGACAAACACAAACATTAAATGTTATAACCATAATTATAGAATTACAAACACAAACATTAAATGTTATTACCATCATTATAGAATGACAAACACAAACATTAAATGGTAATACCATCATTATAGAATGACAAACACAAACATTACATGTTATTACCATCATTATAGAATTACAAACACAAACATTAAATGTTATTACTATCATTAAAGAATGACAAGTAACCGATGTGGCCAAAAGAATAAGAGCGCTCTAGACCAGTGGTTCTCAACCGGTGGGGAATTCCCCCCTTCCCCAAGGGGGAATTTTAGGGTTTCCGGGGGGGGGGGGGGAATGAAGATCATTTCAAGATCGCGTTAATACAAGAACCGATTACTTGATATTGCTTTTCCCTTCATACTTTACAGTTATGCACGTATCATCCTTCTAAAATTCATTTTATAAAGTAAGTAGACCCACAAATCACGTTGTATGTGGATGTCTAGACCTGTTTTAACATATTTACCTTCCATTTTTACGTATACTGTGTAGGGGTGGGGGATTTTTAGGTAGGAAATATGAAGGGGGGGGGGGGAATGATGTTCTGAAAATATGGTGAAGGGGGGGCACGGGCCAAATTTTTGATAGGAAGGGGGCGTATGACGTTCTTAAAATATGGTGAAGGGGGGCACGGGCCAAAAAATGTTGAGAATCACTGCTCTAGAGCTTAAATTTCCATTGCGCTCGTGGCAGGGTTGCGGGATCAACCTCTAAACCGGCTAGTTTGGATTTCAATGTTAACTTCTCTCGCAGAAAGCAATGGCAAACTACTGAACGATCATTTGCCTTAAAAAGTCAACCTGGGGCTAGAGTTGATCAAGGCATCCTGCAAAGGACATACAACATTTATTGATAGAATGACTTACAACATTTATTGAAAGAAGGACATATAACATTTATTTATAGGACATACAACATTTATTGATGGAATGACCAACAGAAATATTACTACCATTGCATAAGGACAAAGACAAACGCATGAATGTTACCATTTGTGAAACCCTGGCTTGGAGTGACTTCAGCCTGTCTGTCCTCACACGTGCTGGTCGTGGCACTAGTGGCACTGTGTTCAGGAAGTCTTGAGTTGACATTTGTAGACCTGCTTTTCACTTGAACCGTCTTTTTAGTTTGTTTGTGTGAAAATGTTCTAATAGCAAATGCTGATCTAGCTTTCACAATAAAACGCAAAATACCTCGACTTTCTCTTGCTTCAGATTTAAGAAGACATTCTGACACTTCATGATGACACCACTTATTGCTGTAATATAACGGAGTAAATCCAAAATGACACTTGGCATTACAGTTTGCTCCTGCATGGAGAAGAACCTCAACGATCTCAGTAATACCATTTAAAGCAGAGATGTGTAGAGGAGTCCATTTTATGCAATCCTTAGCATTAATTTTTGCTCCATCATTAAGAAGCACTTCAACAATCTCTTTATGGCCATTGATAACAGCTTCATGTAGAGGAGTCCTGCGTGTAATATTCTTAGCATTAATATTTGCTCCAGCATTGAGAAGTACGTCAAGAATTTCTTTATGGCCTTTGCCAGCAGCAAGATGTAGAGGAGTTCCATGTATGTCATTATTAGCATTAATATCTGCACCATCTCTCAAAACCATTTTAAAAATCTTTTTATTGTCATTAGCAGCAGCAGCAAGTAGAGGAGTCCATTTTGTGTCATTCTCAGCATTAACATTTGCTCCAGCATTAAGAAGCACTTCAACACTTTCTTTATGTCCATTTGCACAAGCAGCATGTAGAGGAGTCCATTTTGTGTCATTCTCAGCATTACAATTTGCTCCAGCATTAAGAAGCACTTCAACAATTTCTTTATGGCCATCGGTAGAAGCAGCATGTAGAGGAGTCTCTTTTGTGTTATTCTCAGCATTAATGTCTGCTCCAGCATTAAGAAGCACTTCAACAATTTCTTTATGGCCCTTGGCAGCAGCTATATGTAGAGGAGTCCATTTTGTGTTATCCTCAGCATTAACATTTGCTCCAGAATTAAGAAGCACTTCAACAATTTCTTTATGGCCATTGACAGCAGCTATATGTAGAGGAGTAAACTGTATGTCATCCTCAGCATTAACATTTGCTCCAGCATTAAGAAGCACTTCAACAATTTCTTTATGGCCATCGGTAGAAGCAGCATGTAGAGGAGTCCCTTTTGTGTTATTCTCAGCATTAACATTTGCTCCAGCATTAAGAAGCACTTCGACAATTTCTTTATGGCCATTGGCAGCAGCAGCATGTAGAGCTGTCAACTTTGTGTTATTCTCAGCATTAATGTCTGCTCCAGCATTAAGAAGCACTTCAACAATTTCTGTATGGCCATCGGTAGAAGCAGCATGTAGAGGAGTCCCTATTGTGTTATCCTCAGCATTAACATTTGCTCCAGCATTAAGAAGCACTTCAACAATTTCTTTATGGCCCTTGGCAGCAGCTATATGTAGAGGTGTAAACTTGTATGTCATCCTCAGCATTAACTATTTGCTCCAGCATTAAGAAGCACTTCAACAATCTCTTTATGGCCATTATCAGCAGCAACATGTAAAGGAGTCCTTTTTGTGTCATCCTTTGCATTAGTATTTGCTCCAGCATTATGAAGTACTTCAACAATCTCTTTATGGCCATTGGCAGAAGCAACATGTAAAGGAGTCCATATTTTGTCATCATCAGCATTAATATTTGCTCCAGCATTAAGAAGCACTTCAACAATCTCTTTATGGCCATTATTAGCAGCAACATGTAGAGGGGTCCTGTTTATGTCATTCTTAGCATTAATATATGCACCAGCTTTGAAAAGCACTTCAACAATCTCTTTTTTGCCATTGGCAGCAGCAAAATGTAGAGGTGTCCATTTTGTGTCATCTTCAGCATTAATATTTGCTCCAGCATTAAGAAGCACTTCGACAATCTCTTTATGCCCGTTGGTAGCTGCAGCATGTAGAGGAGTCC
This sequence comes from Cepaea nemoralis, assembly GCA_014155875.1. Lineage (NCBI taxonomy): Eukaryota > Metazoa > Mollusca > Gastropoda > Stylommatophora > Helicidae > Cepaea > Cepaea nemoralis. Next base: position 44,588 of record JACEFZ010025878.1, read on the forward strand.
ATTTTGGTCAATCCTCAGCATTAATATTGCTTCAGCTATTAAGAAGCACTTCAACAATCTCTTTATGGCCATTGGCAGCAGCAACATGCTAGAGGAGGTCCTGTTTATACTAATCCTCGGCATTAATATTTTCTCCAGCATTGAGAAGCATCTTCAACAATCTCTTTATATGGCCATTGGCAGACGGAGCAACCATATAGAGGAGTCTTGTTTGTGCCATTCTCAGCATTAATATTTGCCTCCAGCATTAAGAAAGTACTTCAACATTTTCTTTATGGCCATTGGCAGCAGGCAACATATAGAGGAGTCCATTTTGTGACATCCATAGCCATTAATAATTTGCTCCAGTATTGAGAAGCATTTCAACAATCTCTTTATAGCCATGGCCAGCAGCAACATGTAGAGGAGTCGTGTTTGTGCCGTTCTTAGACATTAATATTTCCTCCAGCATTGTGAAGCACTTTAACAATCGTCTATTCAATGGCATTGACAGCTAGCAAACCCATATAGAGAAGATCCCTGTTGGTAGCATCCTCCAGCATTAATATTTGCTTCACCAGCATTAAGAAGCACTTCAACAATTTCTTTATGGCCATTGGCAGCAGCTACATGTAGAGGAGTCCATTTTGTTCATCCTCAGCATTAACATTTGCTCCAGCATTAAGAAGCACTTCAACAATTTCTTTATGGCCATCGGTAGAAGCAGCATGTAGAGGAGTCTCTATTTGTGTTATCTCAGCATTAACATTTGCTCCAGCATTAAGAAGCACTTCAACAATTTCTTTATGGCCTTGGCAGCAGCAATGTAGAGGGTAAACTTTATGTCATCTCAGCATTAACATTTGCTCCAGCATTAAGAAGCACTTCACATTTCTTTATGGCCATCTAGAAGCAGCATGTAGAGGAGTCCCTTTTGTGTTATTCTCAGCATTAACATTTGCTCCAGCATTAAGAAGCACTTCAACAATTTCTTTATGGCCATTGGCAGCAGCACATGTAGAGATGTCCTTTTGTGTTATTCTCAGCATTAATGTCTGCTCCAGCATTAAGAAGCACTTCAACAATCTCTTTATGGCCATTGGCAGCAGCAACATGTAGAGGAGTCCATTTTGTGTCATCCTCAGCATTAATATTTGCTTCAGCATTAAGAAGCACTTCAACAATCTCTTTATGGCCATTGGCAGCAGCAACATGTAGAGGAGTCCTGTTTGTGTCATCCTCAGCATTAATATTTGCTTCCAGCATTAAGAAGCACTTCAACAATCTCTTTATGGCCATTGGCAGCAGCAACATGTAGAGGAGTCCTGTTTGTGTCATTCTCAGCATTAATATTTGCTCCAGCATTAAGAAGCACTTCAACAATCTCTTTATGGCCATTGGCAGCAGCAGCATGTAGAGGAGTCATTTTTGTGTCATCCTCAGCATTAATATTTGCTCCAGCATTAAGAAGCACTTCAACAATGTCTTTATGGCCCTTGGCAGCAGCAACATGTAGAGGAGTCACTGTTTGTGTCATTCTCAGCATTAATATTTGCTCCAGCATTAAGAAGCACTTCAACAATCTCTTTATGGCCATTGCAGCAGCAAGCATGTAGAGGAGTCACTGTTTGTATCATTCTCAGCATTAATATTTGCTTTGGCATTAAGAAGCACTTCAACAATCTCTTTATGGCCCTTGGCAGCAGCAACATGTAGAGGAGTCAATTTTGCGTCATCCTCAGCATTAATATTTGCTTTGGCATTAAGAAGCACTTCAACAATCTCTTTATGGCCCTTGGCAGCAGCAACATGTAGAGGAGTCAATTTTGTGTCATCCTCAGCATTAATATTTGCTCCAGCATTAAGAAGCACTTCAACAATCTCTTTATGGCCCTCGTCAGCAGCATAATGTAGAGCAGTCCTGTTTGTGTTATCTTCAGCATTAATATTTGCTTTGGCATTAAGAAGCACTTCAACAATCTCTTTATTGTCATTGGCAGCAGCAGCATGTAGAGGAGTCCATTTTATACAATCCTCAGCATTAATATTTGCTTTAGCATTAAGAAGCACTTCAACAAACTCCTTATGGCCAATGGCAGCAGCAACATGTAGAGGAGTACTGTTTGTGTCATCCTCAGCATTAATATTTGCTCCAGCTTTTATAAGGATGTCAGCAATTTCTTTGTGGCCATAGAGAGCAGCAACATATAGAGGAGTCTTGCTGTTATCACCCGTAGCATTAATGTCTGCTTTACCTTTGAGAAGGATCTCAAGTATTTCTCCATGTCCTTTAATAGCAGCAATGTGTAACGGCGTTCTGCTTCTGACATCTACAGCGTTAATATTTGCTTCAGCTTGGAGCAGGATGTCAATCATTTCTGCATGATCATTATCAGCTGCAAAATGTAATGGAGTCCATTTGTCCTGATCTTCAGCATTAATGTCAGCTGCAGCTTTGAGAAGGACCTCCGCTATTTCTGTATGACCTCCAGCAGCAGCAACATGTAATGGGGTAGGTTTGTGGTCATCTTTATTAGCGTCTGCTCCAGCCTGGAGAATTAGTTCAACAATGACCTGAACACCGTGGACATCTCTCCACGCAGCAACATGACTGTCATCGTGTTCCTGGACTTCTAAGTCAGCTCTGATAGTCGTGTCGACAATCTCAGTGTTGGCACTCCAAGCTGCCCAGTGCAGCGGTGTTCTCTGTCTTTCATCGGGTGATTTGACAGCTGCACCCTTGTTAATGAGTAGTGCAACCACATCTTTGTCAGCTTTTAGAACACTCCAGTGTAATGGAGTACTTTTGCTGATGTCTCCAGCGTTTACATTTGCTCCTGCCGCAAGAAGACCTTCTAGAATCTCCTGTTACCAGTTAAGGCACTCCGATGTAAGGCAGTAGTTTTGAATGTATCTTCAGCATTCACGTCTGCTCCTTCGTTGATAAGCATCTCCACGATTTCTCGGTGACCGCCCTCCACCCCGTACTGTAAAGCAGTTCTTTTATTATCATCTTGGCATCGATGTCAGCGCCTTTATTTAATAGAATCTGCTACGATATCTGCGTGACCCCAAGAAACTGCCAAGTGTAATGGAGTCTGGCCGCTGTCATTTTTAGAATCAATAGTTGCTCCCAGCTTCAATAAGAATGTTGACTATTTCTTTGTGACCTCCCAGAGAACTCTTATGTAAAGGAGTATTCTGTCTGTCATCTACAGAATTAACTTCTGCTCCAGCTTTGATAAGCGATTTCAGTCACGTCCCTTATGACCATTCTCAACACTGCAGTGTAATGGGGTTCTCTTGCTGTCGTCTTCAGCATTGATGTTTGCTCCAGCTTTGAGCAGAAGGTCAACAATATGTTTACAACCAATGGAAGCATTTATATGCAGAGGAGTTCTTTTCTTGTAAATTTCAGAATTAACATTTACCCCAGAACGGATGACATGTTCTACCATTTCGTCGTTCTGTTTGACAACACTAAAATGTGGTGCAATAATCCTACAACAGGTCTTCATTATTATTGTCTGCTGCCTTGTTGAAAGGATGTGCAACATTTTCTAGATGAGTCTTCAAATCATCTACACATATTGCCTTACTTTGTGTGTCACAATTATCGTCTTCAAATGTGGAGAATGTTTCTGCAAGTTCCATTCGCTCGTTTGATGCACTGCGATGAGACAGTCTTCCCGTGGGACAAGCACTAATATCCTTCTTGTTATTCTTGGTATGTTCTGGCATTGTCTGTATTTAGATATAAACAGCATTTACAATAACATGCTTGTTCAGTTTTATTAAATGTTTCAAAGGTACCCAGTGAATTAGGTTAATGCTATACTTAATATGTTAAGTTCCAGCGCTGCTCCCGTTACAGTAGCTTTCATTAATGGTTGTCACAGCATTGCCAGACTAGTGCCTGTGTGGTTGACGTACACATTCCAAGGTTACTATAGTAAACAAAATGATACGGTAGGAGTCAATCAGGACATTGCGGTACATTTTCTCAGTATGATGAAAGTCTTCGAAATGCCGCCCTTTAAATATTTTTACCTTTAAAAATACCGATCCCTTATGAAGCCCTCTTACGCTGCCGCCTTATTCGGCCACCTCTCTGTATCATAGCACGTCACGGCCCTGGTTTCAATGTTGGTGTTCCTCCTCCCCCCTCCCCTGTGTGGTCAAGGCAGCCATTCCAAGGATACAATAGAAAACACAATCCAATAACCAAACACTGCTCTAGGAGAATGTTCCTGCAGCATTAATTGTGATGTTTATGTCATGACATGAAAACCGTTACTTTATTTCCGAAAACCAGTTCACTTTGCTAACGCTGGTACAGTAGTGACTACTGCACACAAGATATGTGTGACTGGTGGCTGGGTTTCTGGCATCAGGTTGTGTGCAGAATATATAGATTAATTATGATGTGCTTAACTGTTGTGCACAGTTGTGAATTTCCCGTTAATCAGAAATCATTGATCACACGTCGGAGTACTCGTCCATGCCAGAAGTGCTGTGTTTATTTGCCGGCTTGAGGTCCGATACACCAGCTCACGTGCACACCTATAAACAAAACAAACACGACATAAACAGTTAAAAAGTGGCAATATAATGGTTTCAGGTGTCCAGCATACACATCTCGTAGTTCAAATTTAGGTGGTGTCTGTATGTAAGACATTCTTCTTCTTCTTCTTCTTCTTCTTCTTCTTCTTCTTCTTCTTCTTCTTCTTCTTCTTCTTCTT